>RJWJ010002262.1:0-104926 GCA_004363605.1 Indri indri
TATGACTAATAATAGAAAAATATGGTATTTTCATTGTACATATAATAGATACAGAGCCCTGAGGAAGCAGTCCCAATTTGGAAACCATCCTGTGCAATCATGACACTAGAGGCCATATGGATTATCTAGCCAGTTTTCTCTGTGTCAGGGGTTTCAGAGCCACCTGTAAAAGACTTTCTTTCTGACTGAAGGAAAAGTTTAGAAATGCATATTTCTTACAAGAGCTTGATTCAACGACAGAGTGTGGCAGAGCAGGTGGGGATGATGGGGAAGGAAGACTGGTGGACCACTGTGAGATCAGTGGATCTGTGATTCAGATTGTCTTCTGGCTTATCTCCTGTACGTGTTTGTTAACCCAAGACTCAAGGAACAAAAGAGCTATTTCTCTCACATCTCCATAAAATTAAATAGAGCATAAGTTGAACATCTTTCATAGCCTATTTTACAAAATGTAGTAGAAATGACAGTTTCTTGTTTTCCTTGTTTTAAATAACTGAAAATCTGGAGATGGCAAGGCAATATTAAAAGCAAGCAAAATTGGAGCTTCATTTGTAGACATCATGTTCTAGGATACATAGGAGCATCTTCACAACTTTGGACTTTCTGGTCTCCATTCCAAGTGTTACCACCAGCAGGGAGTCTCACATTATCTTTCTAGAGGAAACTAAGAAGAAAATAACAGTCACCACTAAGTAACCTATACAAACTCTAGTAAGGGAGTGGTCTCCTCCTGAGAACTCTGAGAACTATTTGAATTATTTCAGAAATCTACTGCTTTCTCAGTTTTGAGTAAGGCAGTTTTTATTGGGAGTAATTTTTGACACCAGAAAGTAGGTAAACCTAAATTATAGACACACGGAATTGTGGATGTTTACATCAATATATTAAAGAAGATAAAACTAAATGCTAGAGAAATAATGTGATTTCCCAATGTTGCAAAAATAGATTCAAAGCAAGGGTGAAAAAAATGAGTAAATTTTTGTTCAGCCTTCTCCTCATTTCCAATATGATTGATTATTAAGACATTTTATTTTCTTTCATATATTCTATCTTAAGTTTAGTACTGATACACTCTCTTCTCAGTCCATATATATATACACACACATAAAATTATGTACATCTGCAAACACATATATATCAAAGTACAGAAAGTTGAATAAGATCAGATAGAAAAGAACAAAGAAATAAGTTTTTCTTTTCTTTTTGACCGTTAAGGAAAAAAGAAAGTTGAAAGAAAACTTGGGTTACTTAAGGGAAGATTGGCAAAGATGATTAATATGGAGTTTGGTAATAAGTTGTTATTCTTTTGTCATTTAAGATAAAACTGACAACCATAAACTTATGTAAGAAATACTACTCCCTCATGACAAATGACAATATGACATAGAAACTTAAAATATGCATGTTATTTTGTTGTGGTTGTTTTATATTGACTCAATGTTTTCTGGGAAGAGGAAAATCTTTAGGCTAGTAAATTTGTTCATGCTTATTTTTCAGCCTTCAAATGACCCAGCATAGAACATTTTGACAATATGACTTGTGAGAGGAAAAAAAACCAAAAAACTAATGATCCTGGTAAATTGCAAAGCTCTTCATTCAAACCTAAGTGAATAAATTTTGGTGTTTTCCATTTTAAAAAAATAGAGCACAAATTAGTTTATCTCATTGGTAACTTCTATGGAAAGAATTAGTGATATCCAGGCTACAGTATGATATTCAATCTTCCAAAGTATTTTATAAAACTTAAACAATCTATGTAGACTGCAATGAAGACTCCAAAATAATCTTCAAAGTCTCATCTGCTTTGACTCATTTTAGAGAAATGAAGTCTTAATAATATTTTAATTAATTCATCGTAAGAGTAGGCAGTAAGTGTTTAATAAGGATATACAATATAATAATACAATAGATATTTTTATAAAGAGAACTTGTGAAAATAGAGTATCAAAAAGCTGAAAAAGCCACTTTGGAAATACCTCCCTTGGATTGAAACATATCAAGGCATCATTAATAAGAATTTATACATTGTGATACTAAACATTTCAAATAAAATCTAAAGAAGATCCTAAGTGTTGTTGAACCAAAGGATCTCTTAGCATTCATTCTCCTTGTACCTCAATAGAAACAATTAAATGCAAATTATGGATCCTTCTGAGAAAAATAAGAAAAGCATGGAATGTTTTTAAAAAGATGGTAACTAATTTCTTCAAGAAAATGTTAGGTCAAAATTGTCATAATGTCCAGGATACAAGTGAAAATCACCTGTAATACTTAGAACCAAGAAAATAACAACTTTAATGAGAAAAGAAAAAAAAACTGATGCCAAGATTGATCTCAGTAAGATGTTGAAATTATCTAACAAGGAATTGAAAGAAAACATCATAAAAGAGATTCAACAATCGATTATAAATTATGTGAAGACAAATGGAAAAATATTTAATATTCATAAAAAATAGAAGTTATAAAAACAAATGGAAAATATAGAACTAAAAAATAAGATAACCTAAATAAAAAAATATGCTGAATGTGTTCAATAGTAGATTGGATATAACAGAGCATAGAAATAATGAACTTAAGGAAAGAACGATTCGATTCACACAATCTGCTGGGCATGGTGGTACATGCTTTCAGACCTCATCTCTAAAGAGAATAATAGTTACTATAGCCTTGTAGCATAGCTTGAAGTCTGGTAAATTGATGCCTTCCAAGTTGTTCTTTTTGCTTAAGATTGTTTTTACTACGTGGGGTTTTTTCTGGTTCCATACAAAGCATAGACTTATTTTTTCTAGATCTGTGAAAAATGATGTTGGTATTTTAATAGATATTGCATTGAATCTGTAGATCACTTTGAGTAGTACAGACATTTTAGCAATGTTGATTCTGCCAAACCATGAGCATGGTATAGTTTTCCACCAGTTTATATTCTCTGCTATTTCCTTCCTCATTGTTTCTTAGTTCTCCCTGAAGAGATCTATTACCTCCTTAGTTAAATATAGTCCTAGGTATATTATTTTCTTTATTGCTATTGTGAAGGGTATTGCGTCTTCTACTTGGTTCTCAGTTTGTTGCTGGTGTGTAGGGATGCTACTGATTTCAGTACACTGATTTTGTAACCTGAGATTTTACCGAATTTGTTTATCAATCCCAGTAGTCTCATGGCAGAATCTTTAGGGTTTTCTAGATATAAGATAATATTGTCAGCAAAGAGAGACAGTTTGGCATCTTCTGCCCCAATTTGGATGCCCTTAATTTCCTTCTCTTGTCTGATTGCTCTGGCTAGGACTTCCAGCACTATATTGAATAGAAGTGGTGATAAAGGGCAACCTTGTCCAGTTCCAGTTCTAAGCGAGAATGCTTTCCCAATTTAGTATGATGTTGGCTGTGGGTTTGTCATATATGGCTTGTATCATTTTTAGGTAAATTACGTCTATGCTTATTTTGCTAAACATTCTTATCACAAAAGGGTGCTGAATTTGGTCAAGCGCTTTTTCTGAGTCTGTTATGAGTATCATATGGTCTTTGTTTTTGGTTCTATTTATGTGGTGAATTACATTCATAGATTGGTGTATGTTGAACTCTCCTCATGTCTCTGGGATGAAGCCCACTTGGTCTTAATGGATTATTTTTTTGATAAGCACCTGAATTCAGTTTGCTAGGATTTTTTGAGAATTTTTGCATCTATAGTCATAAAGGATATTGGTCTGTAGTTATCATTTTTTGTTGCATCCTTTCCTGGTTTTGGTATCCGGGTGATGTTGCCTTCATAAAACATGTTGGGGAGGATTCTTTTCTTCTCAATGTGTAATAATTTCTGCAGGTTGGGCACCAGTTCTTTTTTGTAGGTCTGGTAAAATTTGGGTGTGAAACCATCTGGTGCAGGACTTTTTAGGAAGGTTTTCTATTGCTGCTTCAATTTCGGTACTTCATATTGGTCTATTCAGAAATTCTATTTCTTCTTGATTGAAGCTAGGGAGGCTGTGTGTTTCTAAGAATTTATCCATTTCCTCTACATTTTCCATTTATGTGCATAGAGGTTTTTATAGTATTCATAGATGATATTTTGTATTTCCATGATATCAGTTATAATATCTCTTTTTTCATTCCTAATTGAAATTATTAGAGTCATTTCTTTTCTGCATCTCATCAATCAAACAGCACAGTACTGGAACTAGAGCAGAAACATAGACCAATGGAACAGAACTGAGAACCCAGATGAAAAACCATCCTCATATAGCCATCTAATCTTTGACAAAGCAGACAAAAACATACATGGGGGAAAAGAATCCTCATTCAATAAATGGAGCTGGGAAAATTGGATAGCCACATGTAGAAGACTGAAACAGGATTCACACCATTCACCTCTCACAAAAATCAATTCCTGGTGGATAACAGACTTAAACCTAAGTCATAAAAATATAAGAATTCTAGAAGAAAATGTTGGAAAATCTCTTATAGAAATTGGCCTAGGCAAAGAATTCATGAAGAAGACCCCAAAGGCAATCACAGCAGCAACAAAAATAAATAAATGGGACCTGATCAAAGTAAAAAGCTTCTGCACAACCAAGGAAACTATCATGAAAGGAAACTATCACAAGAGCAAACAGACAAACTACAGAATGGGGGAAAATATTTCCATGCTACACATCTGATGAAGGGCTGATAACTAGAATCTACATATAACTCAGGAAAATCAGCAAGAAAAAAATCAAACAACCCTATCAAAAGTGGGCAAAGGACATGAACAGAAACTTTTCAAAAGAAGATAGATTAATGGCCAACAAACATATGAAAAAATGCTCAACATCTCTAATCATCAGGGAAATGCCAATCAAAACCACAATGAGATATCACTTATCTCCAGTGAGAACGGCCTTTATCAAAAAGTCCCAAAACAATAAATGTTGGCATGGTTGCTGAGAGACAGGAACACTCATACACTGCTGGTGGGACTGCAAACTAGTGCAACCTCTGTGGAAAGTAATATGGAGATACCTCAAAGAGCTACAAGTAGAACTACCATGTGATCCAGCAACCCCATTATGGGGCATCCACTCAAAGGAAGAAAAGACATTCTATAAAAAAGACATCTGCACTCAAATGTTTATAGCAGCACAATTTACAGTTGCAAAGATGCGGAAACAACCCAAGTGCCCATCAATACATCAGTGGATTGACAAAATGTGGTATATGTATACCATGGAGTTCTACTCAGCCACAAAAGGCAATGGTGATCTAGCACCTCTTATATTATCCTGGATACAGCTGGAGCCCATTCTACTAAGTGAAGTATCACAAGAATGCAAAAGCAAGCACCACACATACTCACCATCAAATTGTTATTAACTGATCAACACTTAAGTGTACATATTGTAATAACATTCATGGGGTGTCAGGCAGATGGGAGGGGGAAGGAGAGGATGGGTGTATGCACACCTAATGGGTGCAGTGCTCACCATCTGAGGGATGGACATGTTTGAAGTTCTGACTCTGATGGGACAAAGGTAATATGTGTAACCTAAACATTTGTACCCCCATAATATGCTGAAATAAAAAAGAAAGAAAAATTAAAAATTAAAATAGGTAGGACAGATTTAAAATGTTTCTGACAAAAAGAAACCAAAATGGGGAGTACTTAGCAAGGCCTATTTGTACAGATTCTTTTCTGTGTCTCTGTATGACATTCCTTCCCCCTGGTTAGGAGACAAGCTATTTGTCACATGAGGATCTTCAAGGGAGAAGGAAGGGGATTGGAGAATGATCTCCCTAGGTTCAATGACTTGCTTTGGGGGAGAGGAGTTCTAGTTTCTGGAGAGGAATTCTGGTTTCTATGACTCACCTTGTGGGGAGGACTTCTGGTTTTTATGACCTGCCTTGGTAGAGAAAGAAGGGGAGAAAGGAGCATGGGAGAAGGTCAGAAAGACCTTGCTTCTGAAGCCCTTTCAATACCCTTCATCTCAAAGAACTCAGTATGCCAAGGTGCATTACTTTGGGGTACCATGTTCTGAGCTCCAACATCCGGATACTAAAACCAGACAAAGATAGTATCCAAGAAAAGGAATAAAAAAAAGAAAACTTCAGACCAATAACTCTTAGGAACATAGGCTGAAGAAAAAAATTCTTAATAAGATATTATCAAATAAATCCAAAAACGGGATAAAAACAATTATATATCATGACCAAGGGGGATATATTGAAGGTATGTAAGGCTTGCTCAATTTCAAAAATCAATGTGATACACCATACCAACAGGTAAAAGTAGAAAACTCATATGAACATACTCACTGATTCAGAAAAAAATTTAAAAATTAACAAAATCCAATCCTGATTCATAATTGAAAAAAAAATCTTACCTTATATTCAAATGGAGGGCATGGGCACAGTACCACAAATTAAATCCATCCCATTCACTGTATTAAGACGAGAAGCTGTCCATATTTACAAATAGCATGTATCTATGTATAGAAAAGTCCCAAGGAATAAACAGAAAATTCATAGAACTCATATATGACTTCAGCAAGATATCAGGACACAAGATACAGGACCAACACAAAAAATCACATAAAAAACAATCTGATTTCTATATACTAACAATGAGCATGCAGAAACCAATATTTAAAAACAGAATACCATTGACAATATCTAAAAATTGTAATACTTAGGTATACAATTAAGCAAGCATAACTGAATGCTGATGAAACTAAATGCTAACCAAAGAAAAGTTAATAACAAGGCATACCGTGTTCATAGACTGGAAGATTGAACATAGAAACATATCAGTTTGTCACAGTACATTTGAAATCACTGCTAAGTTTATTCTAAAATGGATATGGAAAAGTAAAGATACTACAATAGTTAATATTACAAAGAATAAAGTGGGAATAATCACTCTCCTCAACATTAAGGTTTACTGTCTAGCTACAGTAATCAAGATATTGTGCAATTGGAGGAAGGATGGACACAAAGATTAGTTAATCAGAAAGAGGAACTAAATATAAAAATAGAAATATGTGTGTATGTGTGGTGGGGGGTTGTATTGAGCTTTCAAAACTCAACAGTAATAGAACAATCCAATTAAAAAGTGAGCAAAATATATAAACAGATCTTTCCCTAAAGAGGATATATGAATGGAAAATAAGCACATGAAAAGTTGTTCAATAAGCCACCAAGCAATGACAAAGTAAACCCATGATGAGATATCAAGATACCACCACATATCTATCAAAATGACTAAAATAAGAGGACAAAAAACATGGTAACAACAGCAAATGCTGTCAAGGATGCTTACAAACTAAATCATTCATATAATTTTAGTGGGAATGTAACATGATACAGCCACTCTGGAAAATCGTTTGACAGTTTCTCCTAAAACTAAATATGTAATCATTACATGGTCCAGAAATTGCACTTTGGAGGCATTTATCCCAGAGAAAGGAAAAGTCATCTTCTTACAAAAACCTGGACCTAATGTTTATGGCAGTTTTATCCATAATAATCATAAGCTGAAACAACCCAGTTATCCTTCAAGGAATGAATAAAGCATGGTACTTCCATGCAGTAGAATATTACTGAGCAATAAAAAGGAATGAACTGTTGATACACACGCTGCCTACCTACATGAGTCTCCAGGGAATTATGCTGAGCTAAAAAACCAAAGCCAATTTTAAAAGGTTATGTATCATGTGAATCCATTCTTATAACATTTGAAAAGAAAAAAATAATTAAAAATAGAGAACTGATTAGTAGTCCCCAGTGATTAAGGACAGACAGGTGGGGGAGCAGGAGGGAGGTGTGTGCGGTTATAAAAGGGGGACATAATGATCCTTGTGGTAGTAGAAGTGTTCTGTGTATTGACTGCAGCAGTAGATACATGAACCTACAGATCTGATAAAAATCTGGAAAACCAAATACACACATACACGAATATACAAGCATGCAATGAGTACAACTCAAACTTGAAATCTGAATGAGACAGATGGATTATATCAACATTGGCATCTGGTTGTGATACCATATTATAGTTTTGCATGATGCTACCATTGGGAGGAGCTGCTGAAAGGGTATTCAAGATCTCTCAGTATTATATCTAAAAAATACATGGAAATCTATTATTATCTCACTTAAAATTTCTGTTTTAAAATTATATGTTCCAGAAAAAAAACAAGATGCTTCTGTGTTTGCAATTTGATAGATTTAGAACTAATGTCAACTCCATACATTGTACAATAAAGGGAAAAAATGAAAAAAAAAGTGTGTGGTCACTGTTAAAAAACAGATGATTAGAAAAATTCTACTAAAATATGTATACCTCATCACCCAAATTAATAATAATAATGATTGTTTACAATGGTTCAGGCATTGCCTTGTTGTTTTTCTTTACAATAGTAAATTGGTATAGGCAGCTCCATTATTATCTTCATTTAACAAGTAAGGAAAATAAAATACAGATAGATTAAGTAACTTCCCCAAGATCAAAAACAAAACAAAACAGAAACAACAAAAAAAATAAGCTTATGTGTTTAAAAAATGGAGTGAATCAAAAATAATAATTCCTGACAACTAAACCAGTCTAATAGCTATCATTTCAAGCAGCGTTTTTTCAGTATTTAATTTTGATTTAAGAAATAATCTTGATTTAACATCATGCCTAATTCTACAACTCAACCATCCTCAGGGGATGACTTAAATACTCGTTTTAATTTCTGCGTAGAGATGATCCGTTACATCCTCAATGTTCAGTACCAGTGTCAATGTGCAAGGATCCTTTCTTTGCAAGAATTATTATAAACGAAACAATGTTAAGATATCCACTCCACTGAATGTAAATATAGCCAAGTAAACAACCTGAAATGTTTTATTACATCCTCTTTATGAAGAAAGTCTGACAGCCTGATATCTTCTTTCTCCCTTTCTCTCTCTCCTCTGCCACACCCAGTTGCCACCTCTCCAGCTGTGAGGAAAATCTAATCGGACCATAGAGGCATGGCTACCTCACATTCCCGTCTCATCCTTCTCACATCTTCTTTTGCTCTTCCTGATTGCTGTACATCAGAAGTGGCAGCCAGTGTGGGACTAGCGCCCAGGAAGTACCATCCTGCAGGACAGTTGAGAGAGAGCAGGGAGTGCAGAGGACAGGGACACTTGCAAACAGGTGGGAAGAACCGAAATCTGAGAAGTGGGGGGCAATCGCCAGCTTCTGCCCCAACCCCAGGCAACCAGTTGGATCCTTTCACCTAATAAAGGACTACTTGCTGTGCATTTCTTTGTCAAATTGTGGTTCAGGCAGAGGCTTTATGAGCTATTGAAAGCTGCATTAAATACAAGTTTATCAAAATCAATAGGTGATTTTAAATGTATGGGAAAGATTTAATAAACAAATGGCATTACAACCACATAACTTGGCAAACACTTATAATTTATATTATATTATTTGTTTTATTTATAGGAAAAAGAAAATTGCCCCGATTTTAAAACTGTGTATAGATTTATATGTTAATTATTTTTTCATACTGATTGTTTAATGGTTTAAATGTCACCCTTGGGTTTTCTTTTATATTAAAACATTGACATAATTGTTAGGATTCTAATGTTAAATAAGAGGAATAATTGCTTATCGCTGTCAGCCACTATTGTCTAAGTATAAATTAAGCTCTTTGCATTATCCAGGCGTTTAACAAGGGCCTAAGGGATCAGACTAAGAATGGGCACACTTTGAATATGTTAGAGCTACGGGGTGAGGCATGCCGTGAAGACGGGGATTGTGCATCAATGGCCCTGTGGGAGCAAGTGAGCAGAAGGGCGCCATGTGGACCTGCAGAGCAGGAAGGCACAGGGCAGCGGGAAAAGAGGTGTCAAGGAAGGCGCAATTGAAGATCAAAGCCTCATTAGACCTCTGCCTTGTCTGAGGATGAATTTTCTTTCTGCTCGGTTATATGCTTTAAGTATCTGGTCCCTGTTCAAAAATATTCTAAGGAAGGGAGGATGGGGTGATAGTGGGAATGGCAGTTTAGTTGGGCTTTGTGCCAGGCTTCTGTTGGAGAAGACAGCTAATCCTCCCCACGGAGAATGCAAAGTATGAGACTGTTGTTAGACTAACAGTCTCACAAAAGAATGTGTGTGTGTGTGTGCGTGTGTGTGCACATGCATTTGTGTGTATAGAAACATAGCTAGATAGCTAGATAGAGACAAAGACAGAGAGAGAGAGATTCTAACTATGATGCAGACTACAGAAAGACAGTACAGTGCAGCATCAAAGCTTCTGTTAAGAAAACTTGATCTGGTCTAGGGGTCAAAACCTGCCAATGGGTGATTCTCACACCTTCCTGTCTCAGCTGTAACCAACCTGTCACTCTGCATCTGACCACTTTCACTCCAACCAGCCTCCATTAGAAGAAGTACACTTTATTGTCTCATTCTCCCTAGAACTTTAAAGCTAACCTTACTATTTCATATCATAGTTGAATTAAGCATATAAAGTACTAAGTAACAGTAGCAATTGTTTGATAAAGGAATCAATTTTAAAGTCAACAAGACAAAAAGAAAATTTTAAACAGTCAAAACATTCAATACCTCTACATTCTGAGTAACTTAATATACAAACAAACAACAGTCAGTGTACAAAAATAGAACTCTGACCTGTGATCTGAAGCAAGCAGCTCAGGAAACCAATCTATTTCCTACGGTAACCATCCCAGGAAGCCAGCTTTTTCTCTTTAAGTCAGGCATGTAAGAAGTCAGACCACTATCTCTTGCAATAATCCAGAAAGCCAACTAATAACCCCTGAAACAATTGGCTGAAAATGGCTAGAACTTAATTAATAACTGACAGCTTCTCCAATTATTGTCCCCACTTCCAACTTTGGATCAACCAGAAAAAGCCAGAATGCTTTTCTAATCACATAGGATGCCCTTGTCTACTTAGCCACGGGCAACTGCTGCATGCCAACAACCTCCATGGGGGCTCACCTGAAGCCTTTCCTTATTTCCGCTATAAAGATTTCCCAACCTTCTGCCTACCTTTAAGTCTCTGGGAAAATGCAAGTGATGATGGCTGACTTCTTTTTTTTTTATAGTAAGCTCTAAATAAATAGACTTTATTTGCTATTGTCAGGTTGCTTTTTTTTTTATTTTCACAAATTGTTTTAGATAAAAGGACAATGTATATAAACATTCAAGAAAGACATTATTTTTGTTATCTAAACACACATATATATAAAAGATAAAATAAAAAGTTAAGCATTTTCTAGAAAGTGTCCACAAATTAGTTTTAGGACATCTGGTCCTTTGCAGGGCTCGTAGTGGTTGCATGGTGGACGTGGACAGAATCCTGCTGTCACATTCTATGCTTCCATGTGTGTGAAGGTATTATGCAGCATTGACATCATTCCAAACTCTTACATAGTTTGCTACCTGAATGATATATGTTTTGCCATAATAAAAAGTTGGAATGTGGTCACTTGTCCTTGAGAATGTGACAGCGACTTTCCCTTACCTTAGGAATGGTTGCCACTCATTATCAGATTCCATCTGTGAGCTACTGACCTCAACTACCAAATTTCAAAATACATATAAACCTAAGAGTTTGACAGACACTTTGAGAGCTTAGGCTATAGCAGGGTACTCTCTACTGGCTGCATCTCCAAAGACCTGACAGCTTAGGCTGTGACAGGGGGCCACTCCGTTAGCCTTGGAACTAATCTCAGAAGCCTGGCCTGGCTGATACCGGCATCCCTTTCTAGCTCTGAGGGACCTTACCCGTCGTTGTCACGGATCTCCATTGTGTTGCATGCCATCTCTTCCAGGGAACTGCTTGTGTAAAAGAAAGAAAAGACACTTCTTTCCATATGGGTCTACTTCTGTTCTAATTGAGAAGGATAGAATTCCATCCTTTAATTATTTTGGAAATCATTCACTATGAGGTTAATAAGCCTCACCTGTGGAGTGTATTTCCTGTGAGATTTGTTCACCTTATTTTCCCCCTTTTTAAGCATTTTGGACTTGAGAAAAGTTATCTTTGTATGGCAATAAACTGTGTGATTTGTGAAATCATACTTTGATCATCTCCTTATTTTATCCATGCACAACAGAAAGCATGGCCGGTATTTTGAGAGTGAGACTGTGTGTGCGCATTCATCCCACATGCAGGAGAACAGTACTGATGCTCTCATCCCATGCACTCCATGATGTTCACTCACTGCCATTCATTCCTGCACACATTCCTCTTGGGATGCAATGAGAATGTGCCAACCATTGAAGTTGAGGGATAATGGAAACAAAGTTTACCTTCTTATACGCATGGCTCCAGGTCCTTGGGGTAGGAAGAACCCCTGAATTGAGACTCAACAGTGTAGAATTCAGTTCTACTGCTAAATTAGCTTTTGAATTTAAATAATTTTTCTGTCTCTTTTTGGTGAAAATTTCCCCAAACTGCCCCAACTGCAAGTCTTGGGAGACCACTTGGGTATTCTCAAAAGTTTCCCCAGGTTCAGCTTTGATCCAGAGTTCAAAGGAGTCCTGGATCATGCTTCATTTGGTTGAGATGATAATTTCAGAAAAGTCAGGAACATGGGAATTCAAGACAACTTAAAGACTGAAAGAGATACAGGTTTTACTCCATGATAAAATGAGAGGAGAATGTTACAGGTAAATGGTTGAGATGATTTAGATGAGCTGTCATCAAGTCCAACAAGCCCTTAGAGACCAGAGTGGAATTCAGGCCTTTGACAGGAAAGAGTGTTATAGACTCCTGACAAGAGGAAACTTCTGGGTCTGAAGTCTTTAGCTTTTGGAATAAATGTAAAAGTGGTATATGAAAAATCTAATTCCTTTATGTAGAAATAAATTTTGCTCATCTAGAGTAAGTAGTTGAAATATAGCCTTCGAATTGTGCCTGTGGTGCTCAAAAGCTCACTGGCCTTGAAAGAATTTTTATTTGAATTTTGAAAGAATAATTGTTTGATATACTAGAAAAAACAGAGAAACAGAGACTGAGAAGTTAGACCTAATTTGTTCAGTCGGAGACTATGCATCAAATGCCACCTTATTTAAAATCTCCTCATCCGTGTTTTGTTATTTGCAGATGAAAGGCAATGCCTTCCAAAGTAGGTGAGGAGTAGTGACAAGGTAGGTCAAACACAGGTACAACGTGTAGCACACTCAAGGCAGGTAAGAACAGACAGGTAAGAATAGACGTGATTGTAATTTAAACGATGGTGAATGACTATGATTGTTCAGGCCACTTATGGATCCAAATCCAGTGTTGAGTGTTACCTCATCAGGGATGTCTTAAGTTTATGATGTGGAAAAAGAAATGATCTATATTTTACATAGAATATAGTTAATACTTGAACAAGGAAAAGATTATGCAACATTAGTTTGAGGAATAGCAGAGCTGAAGTTTTTCTAAATGTGGGAAGAAAATAAATCTACTTAAATAATAATATCTCTATCTATACTGCATCTATATCTATGTTATTAACTATAGGACATTACGAGGATGCCAGGGAAAACCCGATTGAGAACTCATAAGGGACTATTCTTTGTTTTGGTCATTCCTCCATTCTAGAGGCCTAGAACCTCCACAAAAGAAACAGGTTTCTATTTTCTTAATACAGTCAAAGAATATATAGATTAATTATCAGCCTTTCAACATGCTCTACTCTTTCAACAATTTTTAATTAACAATTATACTTAAAATTCCAATATTTATGGATCCTCTTAACAGTTTCATCAGCAAAATTATTCACAGACAATTGCTCAGTTAGTTGGCAGGAATAAAGAGAATTACACTATTGTCTTTATATCTTATAAATAATAAAAAATAATAGAATTACATATTTACAATCTTATCACAGATTCTCCATATGCAGTGTTTATTATTTGCAATTTAGCTTAAGGAGCAGGAGGAGATGTAACTTGAAAATATCCTGTCCTTCGTTATTCTGAAACTCTGTTCTAGGGGCTCCTCTCCAGTCTTGTCCCCTTTTGATAATCATTGTCACAATAGACTCACCGACAGTTGTGCTCATGTAACATTTAAGCATATCTTGCCTTAGATTTATTTTTATGTGTGCTGCTTCTTGTACTAGATTGTAATTCTCTTGAGGTGTCTTTGAGAATTAGAGTGGTATTTCCTAATTGCTTGCAGGAGTGGATGTAAATAATAAAGAAGAACATAAAGTGATTAAAATATGCCTTATACTAGGCATTAAAGTGATGCTTTTTTAAAAAAATACTCCCTTCTCTGTTTCCATGATCATAGAATGAATGAATTAGGCAGAAGTAAACTGACCAAGGCCACTGAATGATAGTAAACTAGAAAGGTCTATGGGAAGCCTAACATTTTTTTCTCATAAATGAACAGAGCCTGTTAAATACGATAAAGTCATCTCCACAACCATTTATAAAACTCCTAAGAGGGCGAAGTTGCAACACATCTATTTTCATTTCTAATATGAAGCACGTTTTCTCAACAATGGTCTAATAACTCAACATGTGATGTTAGCAAATTTTATCCTCAGTGTGGTAGAAAACATTACTGTCAAGCCCTGAAGAGTCATGAAATTTTTAGCTGATTGGAAGAACCTCATAGAATGCCTCTGACAATAGTTTATGACTCTTGTTATTATTTAACTGAGAATTATTAGGATGTGTAGAGTTGATTACTTCATATTATTTTAGGACTGAAATACTCTATCAATAGCTAAAATAATATCAAAGGTACTGAAGAAATGCATTATATCATATGAATATTTGATATATGTTATAAAATATATGGTTGGAACTAAAATATACAGTTTGGAACTAAAATTACTAGATGTTCAAAAGTGGAAGAACTCATAGGAATGACTCAGTCTAATCCTAATGTATGTTGGATGAGGAAAACCAGGTTAAATTGTGGATGACCTAAGACCAGTCATTTATTCATGGTTTTATCATGGCCTCTACTCTGCCACAAAGGTAGGATGCAGGGAGAATTAGATGCATTCTCTTAAATGGAAATCAGAATAGAACTCTGATTTGTAGATACAAATTTCTGAGCTGTAGAACATATCAGTAATACATTATTACTATCGTGTACTGTGTAATGAACTATGTGCTGCCGTTGGTGTTTGTTGTTGAAAATTTTCCTTGTGAAGGGCAGAGGGCACCTTGAGCACAGACAGAGTGCCCTTGGATAAAAAGAAAAAAAAAAAACACACACGCACAAAAAAGGAAAAATTCTGCTTGTGAACTTGGATCCACACACAAATTAAAACAGCAAGCAGAATTTTCACAAAAATGAAGATTCTATGATGCCTTTATTTAATAAAGTCCATTATGTCTGTAAACATATAAAGGGTACATAGGACAGTAGACCTAGTCTTTAGGAAGCTATAGCAACAGGGATACAGAGGTTACCTAGGAACACATGAGGACAGAGCTCAATTCACAAGCCTTGGGTGAGTGACAGAGCCGAGTGATTGATACTGTGGTTTACTGGCTGGCTGTTTCCACCAACAGGCCTGGGTATACTATCCCATTTCCACTTTGGCTAACAATTTGTGTGTCTGGCACTCGTGCTGTCCCATCCGATCCAGCAATAGATGTGCTGGCATCATCTACTGTGATTTCATTCACAGGAGAGAGTGAGTGTAAAATAAGAATAAAATCAAGGACAATGCCTAGAAGCATGTAAACACTTAAGGGGTGGAAGGGAAAGAGCCTCAAGTAATCACAAGTTTTCTGATGATCAGTCTTCCTCTGTCACCACGGTGCCATATTTGTTAAAGTAGGAATGAGAATCTTTATGTATAAACTACTTTATATTTTTGTCATTGTAAACACGGGTTTTATTTAGGGAAATTGACTTGAATCATATATTTGATATGCCCTACACTGCATACCACAGATCTTTAGGTTTTTATTAATAGTAAATGCTTGATGATTGATTAATTCCAACTTTTTCTCTTTACCTTGAGTGATTTAAAAAAAAAAGTTTTATAGAAAGGTCAAGTTAGTTACAACAGTAGAACTTTGTATCCTTGTGGGAATTATAGCCTGTTGAAATATCTTAATGATTTTCAGAAAAGCCACTTTATGTTAAGCTTCCTATAAATTGACATAATTGACAACAAAGTACATAAAATCCTTACAATTTACCCAATTATGAATCTCTGAAGATGGACAGAGGCAATGTTCAATGATCCCAATTAACTACTGAAGTTTGCTGCTGGTATTTTTAATTCTTTGAGAAAAATTAATCTGCCACTATTCAACACATTCATTTAGAGATACAACTATAATTTCAAATTTCATTCAAGACTGGATTCGGTCTTTCATGGCTGAGGAGACAATGCTGTGAAAAGTCACTAATATACAAAGGTCACTAGCATCTCACATGAACTATGAAAATCAACTTGTAACTCTGACCTCTGGTGACTCAAGATAGGTCAAATGGATATTAAGCAGAAAATTAGAAAGGAGTCTCTTTTAAGTCAATTTGTCTTTATTATATTATTTGAATGTACTTAAATTTATTATTTATTTTATTAATTTATAATATTGCTTAATTTTTTCTCAGAAGGAGAGAAAGATCCAGAATTTTCAGACTGTGGAATTTGATTTTAGATTACCCTAGGCTCTAATACAGGTTATGACCTAAGAGCATTAAAACTCTATACCTATTATTTGCACTCTCTCTCTATTGACTTATTTACCTGGTCAATGGGAAGAATAATAGCATCTAACATTAAGGACTTCTGCAAAGATTAGAGATTATGAATACTCAATCTTTATTAAGGAAATCAGCACATGCTAAGAATATGGTAAATGGTCATACTGCTGCTGTAGGTATTTTTTGTCTATTTTTATTGTCTTTATTGGGTTGATTTATCAATTAGACATAGTAATGCACAGCATGGTGATGGGAGTGAGAGATGAGGGTTGGACCTGTTATTATTGGACTACAAAAATAAGCTATTCAATCTAAACAGTGATGGATGCTGAGCTTGCCGGCATGCTTTTTCTTTTTATAGACTTTACAAAAATACAGTGGTCAGATGCTTTCCATCTAGTTAAAAGCACAGCTTTTGTGCCAAACAGACATAGGTTTGGCCCAGCTCTACCATCTACTGTTGTGGTAGAGTGTATTTGGAAAAAAATATCACTATAATGTAAAACTGGAGAAACCTGAATATATAAGTGTATTTTATCAATGTCAGTATCTTATTTGTGGTATTGTACTATTGTTTCGAAGTTGATACTATTTGGGAAAACTTGGTAAAGGACATATCTCCTTGCATTATCTCTTATAATTACGTGGAAATCTACAATTATCTCAACAAAAAAATTCAATGAAAAATGTCTAAAACACTATTTCTGGCCTTACATGTTCTTTCAGAAATTTCTCTCTCCCCACCAAGAGGGAGAGTCTTTTTCCTCTGTCCTGGAAACAGCTTAGTGGTTGACATTTAGGAATCCTGAAGAAAGGTGACACTCTATACCATAATAATAGCTATAAGAATGTGCAACCTTTACTGAATATATGTGCCAAAAACTACTTAAAGTGCTCTGTAGGCATTCACTTGCTTAATTTGAAAAAAACAAAACAAAACAAAACACTATAAGTAATAATATTAGTATCTCTAATTTAGGTAGCTGAGGTCTAGAGAATGTAGGTATTGGCCCAAAGTCCCATAACTAGAAATTTTTCTTCCTGTCTTTATAGTGGATATGTTGTCATATATCCAGGTAGCATTATACCTTCTACCATCAAGAGTATCAAATGAGCCAATCCCCGATGAGTTTCATTTGAAAGACTAATCAACCCAGGTTTGGTGGAGCGATTTAGTCCTGAATTTATCTTTAAAGACTTATATGAGGAATTGTAGAATTTCTGCTATACAAACATCACTTACTATGTATCCATGAGTTTCTCAAACAGCCATGCGCACACATCCAGAGGACATGACACGCCCCTGTGTGTCATCAATTAAATCAGGCAGAGATTGTTGAGAGTCAGATACGCTGCAGGTCCCATGCCAGCTACACACGGGGGAAGCAGCTGGACCATGCAGGCGAGAGATGTCTCTTGAGCCCAGCTACCCTGATTTGACACACAGCTCTGCCCCCTGCTAGCTGTGTGGCCCATTCAGTTCTTCCACTGAGGTAATGCATATGAAATTTTAGTGCAGGGCCTGGATGTACAGTCAACACTAACAAAGTCAGCTATTTTACTATTTTTAAAAATTTAAATAAGGCCCAGGGCCATCCTCAATGAGTTCACTGTCAGGCAGGAAAAATCTAAGCCTTATAGAGTGACACAGTCATGCACTGCTCCATCCCCATCCAGAAAGGACTTGCTGCCTAGCTGCATCCAGTACAAGCCCCCAGCAGCCTCCAGTCGTCAGCTCGTTTCGGGTCTGCCTCAGCTCTAGAGTGCCGCCTTGGCCATAGTCATCCCCTTCCTAGGATAGCCAGCATTCAGGAACAGATCGAGTCGGGGAATCAAGGCCCTGACAGTGGGACCAATGCAAGATAACTCTGAATAAGCAATCCTTGATCCAGAGCTCCCCACTGTTCATGGGGGTGGCATCATAATAGGACATCTTCTTATGTCCAAACCTGCTGCCACCCCGTTTCTTTTGTATGGTTTGATTTCTCATAATTACCTTACACCCTGACTTCTTTTCATTACATGCTTCTTGAAAACCCACCAAGAAATATCCAGCTTGCAATCTATTGAGAAAATATGCTCCAAGGAAAAGTAGAGGGAAATTAACATTTGTTGAATCTCTAAGATGTCACTGGTTCAGTGTTTTATTCAGTATATGGAGATCAATTTCTACATCTCTCCCCAATGTGAAGGTAGGAGTTTATAGAATTTTGGTAGCCTGATAAAATACGAAGCTGGTTAGTTGCAGTTGTTGCAGGAGCAAGGCAAATTCAAACTAGTTAGCTCCAAAGTTTCTGTTCTTTCTGCTACACGAAATTGTTTAGTGGCTGTCTTTGTTTTAAAATTATAGCAAATAAGTTCAACTGGAGTATGCTATTCGTAGTTTACACAATTTGTTCATACACAGGCTTTCTCCTGCTACTTTTACCTAATTTCATGTTGCAACTCTCATTATCGGTCTCAGACCACTCTCTCACTCATTCTCTGGTTTCATATTTCCAACATCTGCAGAGAAATTTGGCATTTAGATTGTATTTCCAAAATCAACATTGGATACCTGGTCAATGAATACGCCAAAATTAGACTTTTGAACATAAAACTCACTGTTTTCCTTTTCATCTCTATGCCTACTTTCATTTTCCCAGAGCCCATTCATATCACCATCAGTCACAAAGGACGTCCTCTCAGGAAAACAACACTCAATGCTATGAAATTGAGCCACCTTCTTCATTGTGTTCCCATGTCCCCTAGCCCATTCAGTTCCTGACTATGTCTCACCTAAGTTTGTGTGACCACCTTCTGGTCATCTGCTTTTCTGGTCCATCCTACATACTTTTATCAGAATATTTGTTTTGGAGCTCAGCTTCTGTCTGGTTCTTTTAAGACCCCCTCAGGGTATCAGTATTGGATCCCTGTCATAGTTTAGAGTCTTAGTATTCCCCTGGATTACCCCAGGTAGGATAAAGATTAAACAACAGGTGGTAAATTCACAACCTGTTGGTCACATCTGTCTAGAGAGTATCTCAAATGTACTCTATAAAAATGGAAACCTTTAACAAGTCACAAATCTCATACAAAAATTCAGATTTCTGGTTTCTCTTTTGAAGTACTGAAAAGAGTAATGATATCAGACCCATATTCTCAGTGTCCTCATCGAGTTGGCGCTGAGGTTTGTCTCTCCATTAACAGGGGCTGTGACTCTCCAGTTCATACAGTTCTGGTTAGCCAGACAGTACATGAACACACATGCACACATGTCCAGCTTCACCCCCTCCCTTACTTCCTTTGCCCCGGAGAATAGGAGTTTTGATCACTTCTTCAAATGTATATTTGATAGTCAATTGCTGCTGTCACAGTCTGGCCACAACTGGATTTATCATTTATGTTTGATAAAATCTAGTATACATGCATACTAAAGAATACACAGACCCACACACATACACATATGGCATATATGTACATTATAAAGAATAAGAAAATGACAAGTAGACAGATACATGCTCACCACCCTCAATAACAAGAAATTTATCCAAACTTCTGAAGTCTGACTTCTTGTGTATCTGCAATTCCCCAATCCCCCTGCTTGCTCCTTAAAATCACCTTAGACTTTGTATTAATTATTACCTCAAGCTACTATTTAGATTTTCCTGTTTTTCATGGAATAATACTGTATTTAATATTATATAACTTGCTTTTTCCTCACTCAACATTATGGTCCTATGGTTTATCTATGTTGGCACATGTAACTTAGTAACTTTCTTTTTCATGGTTTTATAGTATTACACCATAAATTATTCATTCATTCTAATGTTGATGGCACCTTGGATAATTTCTAACTTTTAAAAATTATAAACAATGCTACTATAAATATATCTAAACATATCTCCCAGTGTATGAATGCAAGATTTTCTCTAAGGTATAGAAAAGTAGTAAAATGCCATCATAGGGCATATGCACCTTCACTTAACAAGGTAATACCAAATTATTTATATGATCGAGTTTGACTTTATTCTATGTGAGTCTTCTGTGCCTGGATTTCTAGAACTTTTCTGCAAGAAAAGGATAGTTTCTATTGGTAACTGAATCCATCCTATGGCCACTTGAGCCCCCCATACCTAAGTCTGGAAATCTCAGACTCTGTTACCTTTACCGATTATTGTTCCAAGGGTAAGGACCCCCACAATTGTGTGTCTCCAGAATTTAACCTTAGGGCAAAATCATTTCCTGCTCTTTACTAATCCAAGTCAGCTTCTTACACCACACTTTCAGCTTCTGTGACTTTAGCTTCTGCCATTTCCGTCTTGGTCCTGGGTATCCCTGTCCCGGATCTAGACACCTAAGATCCAGCACCTCCAGTTCCAGATGCTATAAACCCCAGCTCTCACATGCCTGCGGGCCAACTTTCATTTGTTGATTTGCTTGTTTGTGCTTGGAATGGTCCCTGTAGAACTCTTAGAATTTGCATGAGTCCAGTCGTTTCTTAAGAGTGTGTTGTATCTGGGTTTGGTTGTTGTGAATCACGATATTTTCCTCAGGGTCTCTAGTCACAAATCCACCATAATTGAAGGTTGGCTGTCTAAGACTTTTACATTTATGTCCACGAGTAAGCTTGTATTATAATTTTTTTGTTCATACACTGTCCTTTTCTGGTTTGTTATCAAGATTATAATAAAACTAGTAAAATGAATTGGAAGTGACTTTATTAAAAAGGACAGGTGAGATTGGAATCATTTCTTTCTGGAATATTTAGCAAAGATTTTCTACTAGTTCTGTGTACTACTGTTTATAATCTTTTAGATTTTCTATTTCTTCTTGAATTGGATTTATGCTTTCTCTAGGAATTTGTCTTTTTCACCTAAGATTTCAAATGTATTAGTATAAAGACCCTTACACTAAATAAACATTTAGTGAGCATTCTCATTGTGTCATACCCTATTCTAAATGCTGGAGCTATAAGACTCCCTCATTTATTAATCATATAATCCAGTGGTCACTAAAACATTAACCAATACCTCAATTTACCAAAAATAAAGCTGAAGACACACCAGCAGGTGATCTTTGGTGTAAACCTTGCATTTGGTTTTATAATTTCCCATGTCTTTACTAACAGCAGCATCTTGCAACCCTGTTAGTTCTTGCAGATCTCAGGGTTGCTCAGCTGTCACCCAGCCATTTGCCTGTCATTTATCTTTCTTGTTCAGCAGCCACACGTTCACTGTGCACTGGCATTTCATGGAGATTCAGTGGCTTTTCTGTAAGAGATCATATAACCACCGGTATGAGTTTTACCCATTTTTTGCTCACTTTGATAATATCTGCCTGAATACCTGTATTTTTGCATTTTATCAGTTAGTTGAAATAGTTTTCAGTTTCTATGATTACTAATCATAATAACTATGGATTTCTTAAAGTGTGAACTTAGTGACTATGAAGACTTCTTTTATATTTACTTATCGCTCATTGTTCATCGAATGCTTTAATTAATATTGTCCAGGAAAAATGTTAAAAAAAGGTTTACACTATAATACAGACCTAGGTTTAAACGTCAGCCCTTTCATTCACATGAAGGGCCAAGTTTCATACATTTCATCAGTAAAATACAAAATACATTTATTTTGTTTATAATTATTTTGTTTACACATTTATAAATGCTTATGGCATTTGTTCTGCTATAAAAGCATAGCCCTGGACTTCCAAAATGCATTGCCATTTTTGTAATAAGTGCAAAGGGAGGATCTCAATAAATGCTTGGTATTATTTCAAAAACTCCTCAGACTCTTTTTCTTTCTCTGCTCCTGCCTCCTTGATTTCACATCGTCACTGGCTCTTTGAAACTCTTACATTCTACACTGGTGACTAGAGAAAAGGAACGTTAGTCCATGACATATTGAGGGCTGAGCACCAAGGAATGGCAGGAAATAAAGGGGCCTCAGGGATTGCATAATCTTGTTCAGTTTAGCAGATACGATTATAACCTATGCTTCTTGCAGATTTCAGTTTTGTGTTCCTGATTTTTAAAAGTGAATTCATACTATCAAATTTGATTATTTTATAGCTCTTAAAAATGTTTATGAAAAAATAAATTTTATTTAATATCTCAATATTGGTTTGCTTTACAAAGGTGAAAATACATTTAAAAATATTATTTCACATTTATTTTCAACACCAAGAGCTTGTGATAAAAAATGAATCCATTTGTTTCTACCAGTATTAAGCTTGAACTTGTATGAATCCAGACTCTTCAGATTTGTTCTAAATTAGCAGTAAATAAGCATAGGCAGATGACCCAGGAAATGTTCTGACATTATCTCCAATAATCCTTGTATTATAAACATATTATCTACAGATTGATAAATAATGGATCATATCCTTCCCATAATAGTTTCCTGAACATCCTTCATATGTTTTCAGAAGAATTCGGGGTTAAACAAGTGCGTATATTTTTCAGCTGCGACTCACAGAAAGAATGTCTGTTCCTTCTCTGAGTACTTAGATAATGGAGTAAACTAATCCAGAAACATGAGTTGTAATTGTCAAAATACTTAAAAAAAAAAGTGGGTCAGACAAATTTTTATTCAAAGGTCAATAGACTGTATGTGCTATGGGGCTGACTCTTTCATCTACAAATAAGAGCCTGTGGACTCAATGCTTTGTTTGAGGAAAAACATTAAGTTCGTTTTTCTGCCAATGCCAACTATAAATCCCACTGGTGTAGCTCATCCTTATGGCATGCTGGCTCAGGCTCAGAGTGAATCTCAGACGGTGGGGTTCAGAAAATCAAACTTGCTGGCATAACATTAAACAGTAGTGGTCAGAGTCTTACATATACTTAAAACTAACTTTGTACCATCAATTGTACTTGGAATTTTATAAACACTTATTTAATTTTCTTCACAATCCATACAAGGTACTGACACTATTTTATAATTGAAGAAAACTCAAGTTTACAGAAGTTAATTTACAAAACATCAAACAGACAGTAAAGGTTAGAGCTAAGAGCCACCTCCGGGCCTATGATTCCGAAGTCCATGTTGTTCATGACTACCCTGCATGGCCACACTTCCTTCTCTTTACCATGTTTTCCTAATGGCTAATAACCACATTTATGAGTTCTAAGAGAAATAGTGTGTGTGTATGTGTGTGTATGTGCTTGTTGGAGACAATGGAGGAAAAGGTAAGAATATAGTAGCTAAGCTCCAAAAATGGTACTGAAGAAAGGAACTTGGGAAGGATTCAGATGTAAGTTGTATTTCTACATCTACCTGGCTTACGTTGTTGAAGAAGCTTGCAAACATGGTTTTCTCCTGCCCTCAGTTCCTTTATCATGCGGAAGAAAGAGTTAACAATCTCTCTCCTACATTTCTCATGGGGTTTTGGATCGAATAAATGAGATCAGAGTCCATGTTTCAGACTCAGCAAATGTAAAATCAACAGCAAGGTGAACCCAGGACACAATCTGTATGTTCCCTAATTATGTTTGATCTGGGGACCACTCTTGTTTTTCTGATTGTTCAATTCTTTCAATCAACACTTTTGTTTTGAGTGCCAGACAAAAATCATAAATGATCCTGCCCTTATGCAAGTTAAAATCTAGTAATCTCCAAGAGAATAGATAAATAATCATATGCTTAAATGGAAAATATGAATGGAAACAAGTCCTATAAAAAAGTGTGAAATACCTTGAGAGTATGTAAAAGAAAGATCTGTTCTAGTCTGAGGGGCATGAGTAAAGCCTTCTAGAGAAGGTGAAGATTGACCTAACATGTTCAGAAACAGTTCACTGGGTGAAGGGAGATGTGAGGAGTTCTTTGTGGAAGAAGCTATCTTACATAAATGCCCTGTGGTAAGAGGAAACATGGTGATTCTAAGAGTTTTATTTAAAAGCCAGCAGAGCTCAAGCATATATGAATGTGTGTGTAGTGCGCACATTCATGTCAAGGCAAGTGGAAGATAGAGTAGTAGGTAGAAGCCTGATCACATATAATCTGCTATTATAAGCATTTGGAAATTTTTATAAAACTGTTTTATGAATGATGAGGCCAGAACATTTCCATTTCAAAACATCTTTCTGGCTCCAGTTTGGAGAACAAATTGGAGTTCAGGATGAACAAAATTGGATAGAGTTTGGTCATCTTTCTAACTGGAACCTCTACTTCATCCAAAATACACTGTTATTACAATAGCGTACAATTGTATTATTTAATAGAATAATACAATAGAATAGAATGAGATGCTGTAATCTTGGCTAGCTTTCTTTACGGATTCAACATATGAAGAATAACCTTGTTTGATTTCACTCTGCTCATGGTACTTTTAAATATCTTGAGAAAAATGAGTAATCTTTTTCCATCACTATTTCCATCCAGAGTAGCCCTAAAAGGATTTTTCGCCTCTGCTCCTTTGAACAACAGAAGTAGATAGACGGTTCAGTTTCCCCCATATGTTAAACCCTTGGGTCTCTAGGAAGGAAACTGCATGGCTGGTAGTTTTCTTCCTGGAGAACTGCCCATCCCCAATTCTGCATTACAGCCCATCTTTCTTCTATATCAACACACCATTGTTGTCTAAAAAGAAGTGACTTAAAAACATCCTTACCTCCATGTAAATATATTTTGATGCTTAGGGTAGATTTCAGAGAACGTCTTCATTTAAAATGTCATGCTTAAAATATTCCAGATATCTGCCTTGGTGAAAAGAAAGCAGAAGTGAACATGGTCAAGGGGTTAGCTGCCCAAGAACATGAAGACTGAAAACATGTGTGTTGAAGGCAGGGTGGGGAAGGCATCTTCAGAGAATAGGGATCACATCCACATTCTTAATCTGGCAGGGGACATCCATGTATAACCTCTCATTTCTAACTACCTTGTCATTCGTGCACATCCTGGTCTGTTTCACTGAGACCAAGTTGAGGTTCTATCAATTGAGTTCAACTCTTTCTATGTGGTTGACTGAAGCCTAGATAATCTGGAATAATCACTATATTCTACCAAGGTTATTGAACAAATACACAGAAAATGAACATTCACCAGCCAGGTTAGCTTAATCAAATATGGTGATCAATGGAGATACAGATTTTGCAGCCGAGTTGCTCACAGAATCCCATACATACTGTTGCCCGAGAATTAACCGTTACATGTGTAGTTTAGACTTAGTTTCCTATGGTGTCTTTTATGACTTTAAAGACATATTAAAGTCATGGTGCATACTAGTTGAATAACTTAGTGAATAAATAAACAACATAAAATAAAATAAATATTTATAACTTTGCTAAAGATATAATCTAATGAAGGGGACTGATACATGAAAAAGAATTTTTAAATTTACCATGTGGAAGAAAACTAGGAATTTAGAACTTGAAACACATTTAGTAGTCACATGAATGATAGGTTGTCTATCATGGTTAAAAAAAAATGAGGTGTGTCAAAGATTAGATGGCTATATGAGGATGGTTTTATATCTGGGTTCTCAGTTCTGTTCCATTGGTCAATGGCTCTGTTTTTGTGCCAGTACCAAGCTGATTTGATTATTACAGCTTTGCAATAGAGTTTGAAGTCTGGTAAATTGATGTCTTCCATTTTGTTTTTATTGCCTAGAATTGTTTTTGCTATGCGGGGTCTTCTCTGGTTCCATACGAAGCGTAAAATTAATTTTTCTACATCTGTGAAGAATGATGGTATTTTAATAGGGATTGCATTGAATCTGTAGATCACTTTGGGAAGTATAGACATTTTAACAATGTTGATTCTGCCGACCCATGAGCATGGTTTGGTTTTCCACCTGTTTAGGTCCTCTGCTATTTCCTTCCTCAATGTTTCATAGTTCTCCCTGCAGAGGTTTTTTACTTCCTTAGTTAAATGTATTCCTAGATACTTTATTTTCTTTGTTGCTATTGTGAAGGGAATTGAGTCTTTGATTTGGTTCTCTGTATGACTGCTATTGGTGTATATGAAAGCCTCTGATTTGTGTGTATTGTATCCTGAGACTTTACTGAATTAATTTATCAATTCCAGTAGCCTCTTGGTTGAATCCTTGGGGTTTTCTAGATATAATGTCATATCATCAGCAAATAGAGTTTGATCTCTTCTGTTCCCATTTGTATGCCTTTAATTCCACTCTCTTGCCTGATTTCTGTGGCCAGGACTTCCAGCCCTATGTTGAATAGAAGTGGAGATAGTGGGCAACCTTGTCTGGTTCCAGTTCTAAGTGGGAATGCCTTCAGTTTTTCCCCAGTATGATGTTGGCTGTGGGTTTGTCATATATGGCTTGTATCATTTTTAGGTAGGCCCCGTCTATGCCTATTTTGTTAAGTGTTCTTATCATAAAAGGGTGTTGAATTTTGTCGAATGCTTTTTCTGCATCTATTGAGAGAATCATATGGTTTTTATTTTTGCTTCTGTTTATGTGGTGAATTACGTTTATGGATTTGCATATGTTGAACCATCCCTACATCTCTGGGATGAAGCCCACTTGGTCGTGGTGGATTATTGCCTTAATAAGCACCTGGATTTTGTTACCTAGGATTTTGTTGAGAATTTTTGCATCTATATTCATAAAGGATATTGGTCTATAGTTTTCCTTTTTTGTTGCGTCCTTTCCTGGTTTGGGTATCAGAGTTATTTGGCTTCATAAAACGTGTTGGGGAGGAGTCCATCCTTCTCAATATTGTGGAATAATTTCTACAGGATAGGCACCAGTTCTTCTTTGTAGGTGTGGTAAAATTCAGGTGTGAAACTATCTGGTCCAGGACTTTTCTTTTTTGGAATGTTTTTTATTGCTGTTTCAATTTCAGTCCTTGATATTGGTCTGTTCAGGAATTCTATTTCTTCCTGGTTGAGCCTAGGGAGGCTGTGTGTTTCTAAAAATTTGTCCATTTCCTCCACATTTTCCAGTTTGTGTGCATAAAGGTTTTTGTAATATTCATAAATTATATCTTGAACCTCCACGGCATGGAAACCAGACAAAAACATACACTGAGGAAAAGAATCTTTATTTAATAAAGGGTGCTGGGAAAACTAGATAGCCACATGTAGAAGACTGAACCAGGATCCACACTCTTCACCTCTCACAAAAATAAACTCACGCTGGGTCACAGATTTTAACCTAAAGAATGAAACTATTAGAATTCTAGAGGAAGATGTTGGAAACACTCTTCTAGACATTAGCCTAGGCAAAGAATTTATGAAGAAGGCCCCAAACACAATCACAGCAACAACAAGAATAAATAAATGGGATCTGATCAAATTAAAAAGCTTCTGCACAGCCAAAGAAACTGTCACAAGAGCAAACAGGCAACCCACAGAATGGGAGAAAATTTTTGCATGCTACAAATCTGACAGAAGGCTGATAACCAGAATCTATTTAGAACTCAGGAAAATCAACAAGAAAAAAATCAAACGACCCTATCAAAAAGTGGTCAAAGGACATGAACAGAAACTTTTCAAAAGAAGACAGAATAATGGCCCAAAAACACATGGAAAAAATGCTCGACATCTCTAATCATCAGGTAAATGCAAATCAAAACCACAATGAGATATCACCTATCTCCAGTGAGACTGGCCTTTATCAAAAAGGCCCAAAACAGTAAATGTTGGCGTGGATGTGGAGAGATAGGAACACTCATACACTGCTGGTGGGACTGCAAACTAGTGCAACCTCTATGGAAAGAAATATGGAGATACCTTAAAGAGATACAAGCAGAACTGCCATTTGATCCAGCAATCCATTACTGGGCATCTACCCAAAAGAACAAAAGTCACTCTATGAAAAAGACACCTACACGCAAATGTTCATAGCAGCACAATTCACAATTGCAAAGATGTGGAAACCACCCAAATGTCCATCAGTACATCAGTGAATTAATAAAATGTGGTATATGTATACCATGGAGTACTGTTCAGCTTTAAGAAACAACGGGGATATAGCACCTCTTGTATTCTTCTGGAAGGCACTGGAACACATTCTACTAAGCGAGGTATCCCAAGAATGGGAAAACAAGCACCACATGTAATCACCATCAAATTGGTATTAGCTGATCAACACGTAAGTGCACATATAAGAATAACATTTATTGGATGTTGGGCAGGGGGGGAGAGGGGAGGCGGGGACGGGCATATGCACAAACAATGAATGCAATGCACACCTCCCGGGGGATGGACACACTTGAAGCTCAGACTTGGGGGGGAGGGGGACAAGAGCATCACATGTAACCTAATCATCTGTACCCCCACAATATGCTGAAATGAAAAAAAATGAGGTAACTCTTTGCCTCATTTTAAAAATCAGTTCCTGTGTTTCTTTCTTTTGGTGTTACTCATTGAACTAAGTGCACAGAGCATGTAAAAAAAATGGAAACCAAATCAAGTAGTCATTTGTCTGCCAAATACTGGAAGTATTATTTAGTTGTTTATTTCTCTCACAAAACTGACTCCTTCAAAATTGACAAATTTTTCTTGAAGGCTGAGACATTAATATTTTAGGCTTTGAGAGTCATGTTGTCTCTGTTACCACTACTCAACTTTCCTGTGTGTGAAAACAGCTGTGGACAGTATGCAGATGAATAAATATAGTTGTGTTCCAATAAAACTTTATTTCTGAAAACAAGCTATAGTCCCACAGGCCATAGTTTTCCGACATCTGGACTAGTTCAATTGTAATAAAATAGATCCATATAACGTCTAATTTGTGCATATTATGTTATTTGAAAAAAAGTAAGACACACTTTTTAGGTCTAAAAGCAGATTAAAAAATACTATCTAGACTGGATGAAATGACAACCCCCGAGAACCCATTCTAGAGCTTCAATCTTAGTAGCACAATAAGAAAGGATGCTACCTGATATAGACAGAAGTTGGAGAAGTCAGAATGCGTGCAAGTGTTTTGAGGCAACCTGAGGAAAATGTATTTAAAATGTCAAGTGTAATAATTAAAGTTTGAGTCACAAGTCACCAAAATGTCTTGAGACAGGTATATAGTCAAACGAATACCAAAAGCAAGTAGATCAGGATAAAATGAAATGGTTTTGGAGCTATCGCCATGCTCAGCTCTCAGTGTCCATCTTGTATTTTTACCTATGGTCACAGATTTTAGGAAGACAGATGCAAAAATATGCTCAAGTTCATTTTAGATGAAGGATTTATATTAACTTTCTGTTTCCACCAATCTTTGCTAGTTTACCTAACAGAATATGCCACAGAAGTATCCCAGGACACAATCTCTACCTTCGAGATGTTTGAAGTCTACTTGATAACATATGTTGTATCAATATGAAATTATATCAATATGAAATTATATCAATATGAAATAGGCAAATACACATCATACTAATGTGGATGATCCAGAATAATGTTCTACACCAGTGTTTCTCAAATTTTATTTTATTTAAATTTTTTATTTCACGATATTATGGAGGTACAAACATTTTGGTTATAAGTTATGATTTTGCCTCACACAAGCCAGGGCTAGAGGTGTGCCCTTCCCCCATACAATGCTCACCGCATCCATTAGCTGTGAGTTTACCCACCCCCGTCCCCCAACACCCAGTGAATATTACTACCATACGAGCATCTTAGTGTTGATCAGTTAGTACCAATTTGATGGTGAGTACACGTGGTGCTTATTTTTCCATTCTTGTGATACCTCACTTTGAAGGATAGGCTCAAGCTCTATCCAGGATAATATAAGAGGTGCTAGATCGCCATCATTTTTTGTAATTGAGTAGCATTCCATAGTATACATATAATGTATTTTATTAATCCACTCATGGATTTGGAGGGCACTTGGGTTATTTCCACATCCTTGCAATAGTAAATTGTGCTGCCATAAACATTTGGGTGCAGATTATCAAAATCTGTGGGATACAGAAAAAGCATTCCTGAGAGAAAAACTAATAGCATTAAATGCTCACATCCAAAAAACAGAAAGCTCAAAAATCAACAAACTAATAAACTGTCTCAAGGAATTGGAAAAGGAAGAGTAAATCAATTCTAAACCTAGCAGAAGAAAAGAAATAACTAAGGTCAGAGCAGAACTAAATGAAATTGAGACTAAAAGAAGTATGCAGAAGATCAAGAAAAGCAAAAGCTGTTTTTTCAAAAAATAAACAAAATTGACATTCTTGGTAGATTGACAAGAACTAGAAGGGAAAGGACTCTAATGAACTCAATTAGAAATGAAAAAGGAGAGGTCACAACAGCCATCATGGAAATACAAAACATTATCTTTAAATACTATAAAAACCTATATGCCCCAAAACTATATGATGTGGAGGAAATCGACAAATTGTTGGAAACATACAAGCTCCCTAAGTTCAAGCAGAAGGAAACAGAATACCCGAACAGACCAATATCAAGCACAGAAATTGGAGCAACAATTAAAAAACTTCCAACAACGAAAAGTCCTGGACCAGATGGGTTCACAGCCAAATTTTACCAAACCTACATACCTACTATACTACAGAAATTATTCCACAACATTGAGAAGGATGGTATCCTCCCTAACTCATTCTGTGAAGCCAATATCACCTTGATACCAAAGCCAGGAAAGGACACCACAAAAAAAATAAAACTACAGACCAATATCCCTCATGAACATAGACGCAAAAATACTCAACAAAATCTTTGCCAATCAAATCCAACAGCACATCAAAAAAATAATTCACCATGACCAGGTGGGCTTTATCCCAGGGATGCAAGGGTGGTTCAGCATGCACAAATCTATAAATGCAATTCATCGCTTAAATAATTGCAAGAACGAAGACCATATGATTCTCTCAATAGATGCAGAAAAAGCATTTGACAAAATCCAGCACACCTTTATGATGAAAACTCAAATTTTAACACACATGCAAATCATTTGGGAATCTTGCTCCAATGCTGATTATTATATGATGGGTCTGGGATTCAGTCTGAGACAATGCATCTTTATCAAGCTTCCAAGTGACGATGATTGTCTTGGTGCAGAGACCACAAAAGATTTGCAAGACTCTGCAATTTTAGAAGACATAGGCAAGGGGCTGTGTGGCTAAGGATTATTGGATGAAGTGAGAATGGGGCTATGCCTGGAAACAGGGAAGCAAATTCAAATGCCTCACAACAGCTGTGTGGCATAAAGAGGTACATCAGTATAAATGCAAGGTAACAAAACGTGGTCTGAAAATGAGCCAACTCTGGTATCTACTGTTGATCCATTAGGTGTCCAGAAAATTAATAAGAATAAAGAGCCAAACTAAAAGTAACAATAAGACCTTTTTCACTTACTAGTAGTGCAAGCAAGAGGGAAAAAAGAGGAACCGGCTCCTGGACACTGGGCAAGTTCAGGTGGATCCACACAGATGGGAGGAATAATCTCACTGTCAAAAAGAAAGTGCCTGCTTCCTTACAGACCCATGAACAGGGGTAGGGTGAAGGGGAAAGGCTGATAGTGGAAAGGTCCTAAGTCGAAGGGGAGAGAAGTATCTTAGCAGAGGCCCCCCATAACAGGCAGGCCTGAACATGGAGGGGATAGAAATGCAGGTGTACGTACAAAGATGGCCAGCCCAGAGCTGCAGAGCCTGAGTTCTAGAGTACAACTTCCTGCAGGAAACTGCAATACATTGTCAGTGCATCAGTTCTGGTGTGGGAAGGGCAGATTCTTTCCATGAGGCCCAAGGAAGACTTGTAATGGCCTGTGGTTGAGTCTGGAAAATCACATAGAATTTGGCCTGTGGCTGGACTCCTCACCTACTCTGTACCTTGAAGTAGTAGACATTATTCAATTTCACACATTTTGCCAGGAAAAAATTCAAAGGATGCTAGATCTTCATTGTTTTCAAGAGAAACCAGAGATTTACATTTATTTATGAAATTATCTGATTTTCAAAGATCAATAACTATATGTTAAATGATTATTCTTATTTTTTTAACACTTTTAACTCAAAACATGTTTTTTGTTATCCTGATCCAGCCTGAGGGCCACCAGTTTGCAACTTCTCTTGAAAGAAGGGTAAGATTTGGCTGGAAGGCAGGATTATGAAGGGAACTTAGGGTGAGAAAGAAAAAAAATAAATTGTTCATCCTTTGGGCTGGGCTCATTGTATTAATAGCATAAGATTAGGCAAATTGCTTTTTATTTATTTTATCTCCTAACTGACTCCATCTCATGAGCCCCTGGACCTTCTCAAAGCTACCATGTTTTTAGCACCTGAGTGAGAGATTTGTCTTCAGGCAAACAATTGCTGGGCTGGTTCTTGTTAAAATGTCACAGTTTTCAGAGTTATAATTCATCACACTCAAGCACCCATGGAAACGATTGTCCACAACATGAACTCAGAGGCTCAAAGTAAAAATGTTTTTCTTTGACATAATAAACATCTCCTTGTGGAGCTGAAGATTAAAGGGAGACATTTATTTTACTGGGCTATTGACTTTGCTATGGGGTACCTGAAATTCCCAGGGTGGCTCACAATGGAAGTGACAGTGATATGTTTGTGTGTCTTTAAATATGTACCATTGTGAGTGCCAAGCTGCAAAGATAAATCTTTCTGAGGAATAATAGGAGACTTTCTGCTCTGGAAATGAATGAGCCTTTGGATGGCTATTTCCCAGGCTCCAAATATAAGGGCTGTTTTTCTCCACCCGTTCCTTCCCCTGCATACAGATTTGCCAGACCCCTGCTACGTTGCTGCTCCTCTGACCTTCTCCCAGTCCCCGTCACCACCTAAGCTCAGGCGGATGGCACCACATTTGGCAATTATAGATAATGTCAGCCTTCAGATCGGCCTCTGACTCTGATGTCTGTCAATTCAAACTAGTTCCACACCTTACCTAAAATCATCTTTTTGAAAACTTTAGCTCTAATTGTACCTTCAATCTATGCAATGGACTCAATTAAAAACAAAATGAAATTAAATTAAAGATTAATTAAAAAAAATTGGAAAGCAGTAGATTGTTATTCACGGCTACCCAACCTGTAACACTTGATCTATACCTAGTGCCAAGGTTTTTATTACCTGTATTTTCCAGACTCATACCCTCAGGAGACAGGCCTTTGTACATTCACAGCCCTGAACCCTGGACTTCAGTGCCTTCTTCCTTTCTCTTCTCTGTTTGACTCTTAGTCAGCCTTAGCATCAAATCCATACCTCAACCCTACTTGGAAGCTTTTCCTTGTCTTTCTGAGCCCAATAAAGAATTTTATTTTAATTGTTCAGAGATCCTTTAGTGTCTGAGGGGTTTTTGTGTGTGAAGAAACAGTAACACCACATGTATTTGGTTTAATTTCCTTAGAAATCTATTTAACAGCTAACAAACATTTATCCATTAAGTTATTAATAATACAAAATTCATTCATTTATTAAATAATCAAAATCCAAATATTATTCTAGCACTATGCAATTCATCAAAATTAATTAATTAAACACAATGAGTTTCCTTGAACTCAAAAAGATAATTATAGACTTATTTAATCAAATTTTCCTAAGCAAATTATTTAAAATAAGAAGTTTTGCTACTTTTAAACAGACAAAAGAAACAAGAATATTGGAATAGTTAAAAACTCATTAATATACTTACAGTTAACCCAATTATAAAATTTGTTAACATAACATTTAAATTTTTCCTTCATAATTTCTAATTTTATTATTATTATTTTTTATTTCCAAGGCTACAGTCATAGAATGTATTCATTGCTATACCTTTTTAGTATTTTTGATAATCTTTTTAATATCTAAAAAGAGTAAAATCTCAAAATAGCCTCCATTGTGGATTTTGGGGTTGTGAATGGATTGATTCTTGTCTTGACAGATGTCTTGGTACACAGTTAAATGTGGTTCAGAGTTGAGCCATTGACCATTTATAATTATGTATTGCTTGTTATAGCAAGTACATTTCAGTCACATATTCCATACAGATTCAAGTTTTTGAAGCTTGGAATTTTTGTCATAATTTAATGACTAACTCACTATCATGGTGTTTGGCATATTGTGATATATTAACTTTATTTATTCATACAATTGGGAATTTAAGAAAGCTTTATCACTATAAAGAATAGAGTCTCAGGGTTGCGTCGTCTACTGTAAATGAAGATTGAAATCTTCTTGGGAAACTCTCATTTAAGAAAACATTGGCAAATTTATTTTGGAAACCACTGTCAGACCTCATTGGTATGCCACTGTAAACAGCAATCATCAGCTCTACCCTTTTCCAACCTGCTTACTTTGTATCGCCATTAGTGGTGGTCAGTCAGTTGTGTAGATCCTATTCTTTGCTGTGTAGACTTGACTCAAAAATGTAATATATGTTTATTATACTCACATTTTACTATATATATTGTTTAACCACCTTTTATGTTATAATTACTTTTTTGCAAAGGGATGCTTGCACCCCCTGTTTATTGCAGCACTGTTCACAATAGCCAAGGTATGGACTTGGCCTAAGTGTCCATCAACAGATGAAAGGATAAAGAGTGGTATGTATACACAATGGAATATTATTCTGCCATCAAAAATGAAATCCTGTCATTTGCAGTAACATGGATGGAACTGGAGGTCATTATGATAAGTGAAATAAGCGAGGCACAGAAAGACAAATATCACATGTTCTTACTCATATATGGGAGATGAAAAAGTTGACCTCATGGAAATAGAGAATAGAATAATGGTTACTAGAGGATGAGAAGTGTGCAAGGGATTGAGAGAAGCTGGTTAATGGGTACAAACATACAGACAGATAGAAGGAATCAGTTCTACTACTCAAGAGCACAGTAGGGTGACTATAGTTAACAATAATTTATTGTATATGCAAACAGGCAACCTACAGAATGGGAGAAAATATTTGCATGTTACATATCTGATAAAGGGCTGAAAGCTAGAATCTATATACAACTCAGGAAAATCTGCGAGAAAAAATCAAACAACCATATCAAAAAGTGGGCAAAGGACATGAACAGAAACTTTTCAACAGAAGATAGACCAATGGCCAACAAACATATGAAAAAATGCTCAACATTTCTAATCATCAGGGAAATGCCAATCGAAACCACAATGAGATATCACTTATCTCCAGTGAGAATGGACTTTATCAAGAAGTCCCAAAACAATAAATGTTGGCGTGGTTGCTGAGAGATAGGACCACTTATACACTGCTGGTGGGACTGCAAACTAGTAAAACCTCTGTGGACAGTAATATGGAGATACCGCAAGGAGCTACAAGTAGAACTACCATTTGATCCAGCAATCCCATTCCTGGGCATCTACCCAAAGGAAAAAAATATATATATTCTATAGAAAAGACACCTGCACTCAAATGTTTATAGCAGCACAATTCACAATTGCAAAGATGTGGAAACAACCTAAGTGCTCATCAATACATGAGCAGATTAATAAAATGTGGTATATGTATACCATGGAGTTCTACTTAGCCACAAAAGGCAATGGTGATCTAGGACCTCTTGTATTATCCTGGATAGAGCTGGAGCCCATTCTACTAAGTGAAGTATCACAAGAATGCAAAAACAAGCACCGTATGTACTCACCATCAAATTGTTATTAACTGATCAACACTTAAGTGCACATATAGTAATAACATTCATAAGGTGTCAGGCAGATGGAAGGGGGGAGTGGGGATGGGTATATACACATCTAATGGGTGCAGTGCACACCATCTGAGGGATGGACACACTTGAAGCTCTGACTCAGATGGCACAAAGGTAATATGTGTAACCTAAACATTTGTACCCCCACTATATGCTGAAATAAAAAAAAAAGAAAAATAATAAAAAAAAGAAAATATAAAATAGGTAGGACAGATTTAAAATGTTTCTGACAAAAAGAAATGACAAATATTTAATGTGATGGATATCCTAAATACTCTTACTTGATCATTACACATAGTATGCATGTATCAAAATATCACATGTACCCCATAAATATGTGCAACTATTATGTATCTGTAAAAATTACTTTTTAGTATATACTCCATATTAGATTTATAATTTTACATATTACCATAAACTCATAATATTTCATAAATAACTATATTATTATTATTGAATATTATTATTTTTACTGATGCACAGATCGTTATAACCTGGCCATTAGAATGTCCTATGTCTTTTTAGTGCTCTCCTGACATTTTTGAAAGTTTCCTTGAGTTTTGGCAATCACAGAATATTCTGTGCCCATCCAAAAACTTGAAGCTATTCCTCAAAATCCCTGATCCCAGGTACTTTACAACCTCTGTGAGGAATTTGTGAATATTTTTAAAAGGTGATATTTCTTCCTGGTAGACATAGATTTCTGCCAAATCTCAGAGCTTGGTGAATGGAGCAACACTGTACCTTTGTGCAGGGCACGAACTACACACCCGTGCATAGCAACCCTGCCTGTTACCTTTCACTAAAGAAACGTATTAGAGACTAATATTTCATTCAAGACCATTCACTTATGTGTGCAAATTGGACAACAGTATTACGGTATTATTGGCATAGAGGTGAAAACAGAGGTTTGTTTGAATCCTCACTCTGCCACTAGCAGTGTAACTTTGGGAAGCTAACCAATCATGACTACACTTTTACTTTATGTGTAAAATGGGGATGATATTAATAGTATCTACCTCAATGAGTTATTACAAAAATTAGAAGTCAACATATATAAAGCTCTTAAAGCAATGCCTAGCACATAATGAGTGTTTTTTCTATTTCTGTTATTAGTAATAGAACTGGCAAATGGAGTATGCTTCATCCCTTAAGTTTACCTTTCTCCTTTCAATGAATCCTATCATGCAGTGTGCTCACATTTTATGACAGAAAGACTTTATTCACTACCATGAATTTCTCCTGTGATAATCATTGGGACATGAAAACTAAAAAACATAATCCTATCAACAAAGGGGAATGAGATGGCTGCTCAGAGTCAAACTGAAAAATTAACACACCAAGGATGAAATCAGAGATAGAAAAAGTCACCTCAAAGAAGTGTACAATTGGTCTAAAACATGCATCATTTTGCTTAATGTATACAATTAAAATGGCATACATTAATATTAAACAGTTACACATTGCACTTTTTCTAGTTAAACATGTATAAATAATAACCAACCAATAAATACAAGATTAGAATTGTTAAAACAAGATATTTCAAACTGCTTCAGCCCTGTGTCAGGATGCTTTCCTTCCTGGACACTCAGTAATATTTGCTGTGATCTTTTCAGAAGGTCCTTTATACTTTTATATGTCTTCTAATCTCGGCTAGCTTCTGTTTGGAGTTTTTCCTAGGTATCAGTAACTTTACTTAGGGTATTATACTTAATTCAGAAAAGAATCACATGAGCCCCATATTTATTTCACTTTTCGAAATGAGGAAGTTGAAGGTGATAGCAGTTAATCAAATTGGGTAACTGTAAAGATCAAATAAACGATAAGACTGGGATTAACTTGGCTCTGTCTGGTTCAATACCCAGGGCACTACCTTCTCTAAGTCAACCCTCATGGGAGGTCAATATTGCTGATGGATCAATGTTTCAATTGTTTTGACTCAAATTTTAGAATTGGATAGATATAAATAAAGTCATTAATTTTCTAACTGTTAAAATATAGACCTCTGGGAATAAAACTTCTTGATATTGGCTTTGGCAATGATTTTGTGGATATGACACCAAAAAGCACAGGCAGCAAAAGCAAAAATAAACAAGTGGGATTGCATCAAACTAAAAAGTTTCTGCACAGCAAAGGAAACAACGAAATGAAAAAGCAACTCAGGGAATGAAACAAAATATTTGCAAAACATATATCTGATGAGGGATTAATATCCACAATATATAAGGAACTCAACTCAATAGCAAAAAAAAAAAAAAGAAAAAAAAATTCCAAAACAACAACATGAACAAAAAACAATTAAAAATGGAGTAAAGAACATGAAAAAACACTTCTCCAAAGAAGACATGCAAGTGGCCAATAGGATATGAAAATGTGCTTAATATCACTAGTCACCATCACGGAACTGCAGAGCAAAGCAACAATGAGATATCACTTTACACATCTTAAAATGGCTATTATCAAAAAATATCAAAAATACCAAAATATAACAAATGTTGGCAAATATGTGGAGAAAGGAGAACCCTTGTACACTGTTGATGAGAAGGTAAATTGGAGCAGCCCTGCGGAAAACTGTATGGAGGTTCCTCAAAAAATTAAAAACGGAGCCATCTCATGATTCAGCAATCCCACTTCTGGATAAATATCCCAAAGAAGTGAATCAGGATCTCAAAGAAATATTTGCACTCCTGTTTTCCTAGTAGCATTTTGTACAATAGCAAAGATAAAAGCAAACTAAATGTCCACCAACAGATGAATGGATAAAAAATATGGTATATGCAGACAATTGAATATTATTCAGACTTAAAAAGGAAGACATTCCTCCATTTTTGACAACATGGATAAGCCTATAGGACACTATGCTAAGTGAAATAAGCCAGGCACAGAAGGACAAATACTGTACGATCTCACTTATATGAGGAATCTAAAATCATCAAACTTATAAAATCAGAGAGTAGAATGGTGGTTTCTAGAGGCTGGGAGGAGGGGAATGGGGTGGTATTGGTCAAAAGATGCAAAGTGTCAGTTATGAAAGATAAATGAGCTAGAAATGTTCTGCACAGCTGAGATGTTCTATACTATATAGCTTCTGTAGTTAATAATACTGTACTGTACACTTAAAAATTTGTTAAGGCAGTAGACCTTAAGCATTGTATTATAAAAATAAAAATAAAATAGTAATCATAATAATTAAAGAAGGGAGGTAGAAATTTGGGGAGGTGATGGATATGTTTATGATATTGATTTTGGTGATGGTTTTACCAGTGTATATTTTTCTTCAAACTAGTCAAGTTGTATATGTTAAGTATATACAACTTTTGGTATGTCAATCATACCTCAATAAAGTAGTTTTAAAAATAGTTGTAGAAATGAATTGAATAAGAGTGCTTTCCTTGGTACTTTTCTCTGTAAGTTGATGCCTGTAGCCTGAGGAGGCTGTACTAGATACCAAGCATGATTCCTAATAAGCATTGGGTGCATTCTTAATGTAGCTAATAATATTGGAAGCTTTTTGAAAAGTGCAACTGCCTCATATTTTCTTGGCTTAATTATTATATTAGATATCCATCAGATGCTACATCTATCCTACTTCAGTAGATATCCCATACTATGGACACTCCTATCAAAGTGGGTGAAGTGCAAGAAAAATGTGGTTTTTATAAATGAATAATAGAAAACCAGATGTTTGATTTGTGTTGTTGGAGCTCAGAAAACAATACCCCAAAATGGCCTCAGATGCAAAAATTTTTCTCTGATTTTCTCCTGTCCTCCTGTCTCTAAGCCCCATTCTCCCCCAGGGCTAGTCATAGAAACCAGAATCTTTTTTCCCCAGAGTCAGCCATAAATCCTAAAAATATTACTATAACTTTCCCTCCACCTTTCTATGGAAAAAAGAACTATAAAGAAATAATCTGACCTAGTTGTCTGTAGTTCATAAGACCTCTTCCCCATTTCAGAGAAAGCCCTGCCCCACACCCAGAAAGAAGGAATGCATTCTCAGAAAGGCCAAGAAGAATTGGTTTTCCCACTGAGTCTATCAGCATTAGATCATACCCTTTTTGCCCAATCATGTTTCTACATGGCTGTTTATACTTTGTTGAACTTAAGCATAAAAATGGACAATTTCCCCTGTGTCTTTGGGTCTTCATTCTGAAGGTTTCCATGTATACACATTAAATAAATTTGTATGTATTTTCTCCAATTACTCTGCCTTTTGCCAGTTGATTTTTCAGCAAATCTTCAAAGGGCCAAGAGGAAGCTTTCCCCCTTGGCCCCTATAGTATTATCATAGGGGATCCATCAGCATATATATATAAAATCATACAGATAATGTCTACAGTGATACCTGCCACATTATACATGCTCAATAAATATTTGTTAAATGCTTGAACAACAAAAAAAAAGTTTAGGACTTACCATGGAAAATTAAGGTAAATCATTTTCTTGGTCTTTCTAGGCCTCCATTTCCATTATGGTAATATAAAAATAATAATCGTGTTACCTCATAACTTATTGTGGAGATTAAAAATCAATACATACCAAGGTCACTTTAATTAGAAAGAGCCCAATTCGGATTAGCTTTCTTTATTAGTATTGCCATCCCTGTAGTTATAAGCTCCTTATCATTTAGAGGAAGATGGGCAGCTCTGGGATGAACCAGTCCCTAAATCATTTCACATAAGAGAAACCCAAAGCCCTCTGGACAATCCTGGACTGAGCCTGCACACCCACATGTGTAGCGGATCCAGTCTTCTGCTCTCCTGCTTGTCTGCTTCTAAAGAGATGGAGTCCATTCGTTCTATTTTAGACCCCTATTTAAGATGAGAATCACCTTGTACCGGCTTCTCTAAAAATTCAGATACCATTCTTCTGGAAGCCCATTGCCCTCTCTCTAGAATATATCTGAACCATAACCTACTTCATTCGCTGTGGGTGACTGTTGGGCCAATCTCACCTGAGGTTGGAAGAAGCAGCTTTGATATAGGCTGTGAATTTAGTGGTGCCCAGAGCCTTCTTCTCAAAATGATTTTCTTCATCTTTTGACCAAATCCCTAAAAATCCATGTAAATATGCTTTTATTTATCAGCAGTCTATGATGTTTAAAATGCAAATATACCTGAAAGACAGTAAACACACATATATATTTTTCCTCTCACACTTATTCCTTCCTCTCACAAATGTTCACTCGGCTACCCCTTTGTACCAAGTGTCAAGGCTTCAGGAGTATAAAGACAATGGCTGTACCTCTGTGACCATGAAGCATAGACCTTCACAATGACATAACACTACAATGATTGACAAATGTCATAGTAACGCTTTTTGTAAGACAGCTATGCAGAGTGGGAAAAAGAATTAAGTGTCAGCTCTGCTAATGGGAGGTAGTGTAGCATGAAAACGGGGCATCAGAGCTCCTTCTGCTTGCACTGGGGATTGAAGGATAAGTAGAATAGCCAAGATAGGGAGGGTGCTCTGTACAGATGAAGTGGCAAGATCAGAGCACAGAGGTGTGAGAGATATATGCTTTACAACCACGAATCAATAGGAGTGATTAGTGTACAAGATGTTTGTGTGTGTGTGTGCCTGTGTGTGTGTGTGTGTGTGAGAGAGAGAGAGAGAGAGAGACAGAGACAGAGACAGAGAAAGAGACAGAGAGAGACAGAGACAGAGACAGAGAGACAAACAGAGAGAGAGAAATAGAGATGAGATGCCAGAGAACCAATTCATGGACATCTCTGCAGACCATGCAAAGGCATTTGAGTTTGAACCTGAAAGATGTGGCGACCTACTGATAAATTCTGAGTAGTGAGATGGTCAGATTTATATCTTAAAATATCCTAGGAGCAAATTAAATTATTAGTCCTCCTTTCCTTATTTTTTTTTATGGCAATGGGTAGTATCCTGAAGACAGCCATCAAGGGACTGGAAAGTCCAAGAAGAAATGTCACTTGTGTCAACTGTACTGACCAACACCTGGTCATGTCCTTGGGATTACCAAGAAGACATTGCAGTGGAGTTGATAAGACAGACAAGAAACAGGTAAGTGATGCTGGGTTAGAGGCATTGTGATCCAAATAAATTTCAGGATCTAATAGAGGCTTCCAGGAGGGCATTCTCAGTTCTACTTTGGGCATAGACATCTAGAAAGGATTTCTAGGAGGACAATTTTTGTTTAACCTGTAAATTAAGCAGTTTTGTACATATCTTGTGTGCCTCATTTCTGGTGACAATGGTCTATAATCTTCCTTGATAACTGAATAAAAGTGTAACTCCTCTGCTGATTGTATTGGTTGGTTTGGTTGATTTACAGTAAAAAAAAAAAAAAAAAAGTAGAATCCTTTCTTTTTAAAATGTCCAGAAAAATACCTTGGAAGTGTTAAAAAATGGAAATGTATCTTATCATCACATTCATCACTTACCCATCTCCAGAAAACAATGCTATCAAATAAATAACAACTCAGTCACCAGGTCAATTTTTAAAATAAAATTTTTATTCATAAGGAAAGTTAAAAGCACTTCAGTTATTTTGAACCAGGCTTAACTGTGAATAAATTGCATTCACACTCTCAAAGTATATAATTAAGCACAGAAGACCACAGCATGAAGATTTAAATTATTCACAAAAGATTCTTGGAACTCCACAAATGAATTACCTGTTCTATGATTCAGTTATGCAATACTAAACTTATTAATGCTCCTATTAATACAATCTGTACCTGATACCAGCAAAGACAATATCTTCATATTTTTATAACATATTATCCTGCAACAGTCCCGTTTGGCTCACATCGAAGCCTACGCTCAGCATGTTTTATTCAGGACTTAGTGTCACACTCAAAGCAATACAGGTTCAGTAATATGCTTTGGCAGTAGCCAGAATTAGGGGAAAGACTGCTGTAATCCCCATTCTGATAACATAACTAAGCCTCACGTGTTCCATGTTATGCTTTCAGCCTCTTTACCATGATGTTCCAATTCTTGCTTTATCCTAATGAAGAATTGGCTACTGCCACCCGTGTTCTTTTTTTTTTTTAATTTATTTTTTTTTATTTCAGAGTATTACAGGGTACAAATGCTTTGGTTACATAAATTTTTTTTGCACCACCCAAGTCAGAGCTAAAAGCATGCCCATCCCCCAGACAGTGCACACCACATCCGTTAGATGTGAATTTACCCATTCCCTCCTTCTCCACTCCACCTGCCCAACAGCTTTTCAATGTTACTTTCCATTTGTACACATTAGTGTTGATTGACTAGTACCAATTTAATGGTGAGTACCTGTGGTGTTTATTTTTCCATTCTTTTGCTACTTCTCTTAGAAGAATGGGCTCCAGCTCCACCCAGGATAATATAACAGGTAGTTCACCAATTTTTATGGCTAGGTACTACTCCATATACCACATTTTGCTAATCCACTTATGTATTGATGGCACTTGGGTTTTTTCCACATCTTTGCAATTGTGAGTTCTGCTGCTATAAACATTTTAGTGCAGATGTCTTTTCTAAAGAATGCCCTTTTTTTTTTCCCTTTGGGTAGATGCCCAGTAGTGGGATTGCTGGATCAAATGGTAAATCTACCTTTAGTTCCTTGAGGTATCTCTGTACTACATTCCATAGAGGTTGTATTAGTTTTCAGTTCCACCAGCAGTGTATCCATATTCCTGTCTCTTTGCATTCACGCCAACATTTGTTGTTTGGGACTTTTTCATAAAAGCCACTCTCACTGGAGTTAAGTGATATCTCATTGTGGTTTTGATTTGCATTTCCCTGATGTTTAGAGATGTTCAACAATATTTCATAGGTTTTTTGGCCACTAGTCTATCTTCTTTTGAAAAGTTTCTGTTCATGTCCTTTGCCCACTTTTTAATGGGGTTGTTTGATTTTTTTCTCACTGATTTTCCTGAGTTCTATATAGATTCTAGTTATCAGCCCTTTATCAAATGTATAGCATGCAAATATTTCCCCCATTCTGTAGGTTCTGTGTTTGCTCTTGTGATAGTTTTCTTGGCTGTGCAGAAGCTTTTAAGTCTGATCAGGTCCCATTTATTTATTTTTGTTGTTGCTGTGATTGCTTTTGGGGTCGTCTTCATAAATTCTTTGCCAAGGCTGATGTCTATAAGAGCTTTTCCAGCATTTTCTTCAGAATTCTTGTGGTTTCATGCTTTAGGCTTAAGTCTGTTATCCATTGTGAGTTGATTTTTGTGCGTGGTGAGAGGTGCAGATCCTGTTTCAGTCTTCTACATGTGGCTATCCAATTTTCCCAGTACCATTTATCGAATAGAGATTCTTTTCCCCAGTGTATGTTTTTGTCTTCTTTCTCAAAGATTAGATGACTGTATGAAGATGGTTTTACATCTGGGTTCTCAGTCCTGTTTCATTGGTTTATGTCTCTGTTCTTGTGCCAGTACCATGATGTTTTGGTTACCATAGCCTTGTAGTATAGCTTGAAGTCTGGTAAATACATGTCTCCAAATTTGTTCTTTCTGCTTAATGTTGACTTGGCTATAAGGGGTCTTCCCTGGTTCCATAAGAAGTGTAGAATTATTTTTTCTACATCTGTGAAAAACGATGTTGGTATTTTAATGGGGATTGCATTAAATCTGTAGAACACTTTGGGTGGTATAGACATTTTAACAATTTTGACTTTGCCCATCCATGAACGTGTTAAAATTTTTCATCTGTTTATGTCCTTTGCTATTTCCTTCCTCAGTGTTTTGTAGTTTTCCCTGCAGAAGTCTTTCATCTCCTTAGTTAAACATATTCCTAGATATTTTATTTTCTTTGTTGCTATTGTGAAGGATATTGAGTCTTTGATTTGGTTCTCAGCTTGACTGTTGCTGGCATACAGGAATGCTACTGATTTCTGTAAATTGATTTTGTAATCTGAGACTTTGCTGAATTTATTATTAATTCCAGTAGTCTCTTCACAGAATCTTTGGGGTTTTCTAGACATAAGATTATATCTTTAACAAAGAGTGATAGTTTGACCTCTTCTGCCCCCATTTTAATGCCCTTCTCTTGTCTGATTGTTCTGGCTAGGGCTTCTAGCACTGTGTTGAATGGAAGCAGTGATAGTCAGCCACATTGTCTGGTTCCCAATCTAAGTCAGAATTCTTTCAATTTTTCCCTGTTCAGTATAATGCTGGCTGTGGGTTTGTCATATATGGCTTTTATCATGTTTAGGTAAATGCCTTCTATGGCTATTTTGTTAAGTGTTTTTATCATGAATTTTGATGAATTTCGTCGAATGCTTTTTCTGCCTCTATTGAGAGGATCATATGATCTTTGTTTTAACTCTACTTATCTAGTGAATTACATCTATAGATTTGCATATATTGAATCATTGCTGTGTCTCTTGGGGGATCCATCCATGTTCTAAATGGATATGTACAATTTGACACATTTACAATGGAAAATAGCATGTTATTAATCATATAGGTCATTTCTATCAGGAAAAGAAGAAATATTTCAACATATGTAAACTATTTTATGGAGTACAGGTGTTTAATATGTTATTTAACAAATACTAGCATATTATCTGTTATTCTGTGCAAATAGTTATATTTTTCTTTAAAATGTGAATCTGAAGCCAAAGATGGGTTCTCATTCTTACTAAATTGAAATCCAATATAATTACTGCAATATGCAAAGCTGTATATTCCTCTTTACATTCATCACTACTCTAATATTTTACACTCTAGCATCATGATTTTTTTTTTTCTCCATCCTATTATATTTCCTTCAGTTCCCCTAGCCATCAACCCACAGGACCTTTATACAGGCTGCTACTTCCATATGGAAATTTATTCCCATAAACATCATACTCTCATTTGCAACTATCTGTCTTCTCAGGGAAGCCTTCAGTACATGCCTTCATGGTCTGGAAAGGAAAGTCGGGTCTGATCAACTAAGTTAAGGGGCTTAGATTTTACACTCATACATTTGTGTCTCTGGAAGAAAGTTCAAAAGACGATCCTACAACTGAATGCTTAGGGGGATTGGTAGTGGTCAACAGTCCTCAAGTTGAGGTAAGATGGACCCGAGCTCAAATCCAGACTTTGCTCTCTACTATTAGTGTCCTGTGGGCAATTCATAGAACCTCTTGAAAGTCTGTTCAGAATATTTATTAAATAGCTTATTATTAGTCCTATTTTTTAAGAATATACGAGGTTTTGATGAGGTCTGTGGGTTAAGGATAAGACTAAAGGTGGACAAATCAATTAAGATATTTGTGATTGGCTGAAAGGAATCTGTGTGCTTATTTTAGGTAAATGAGCTTTCTGGTATGTTTTTGTTGTTGATATTGTTGTTGGGAAAAGGATGACATAAGTTGTAACTATTGATTTCCTTTAGCTGATTAACTGTTTATTTGAGCTAGCAATGTTGAAAGGGCCAGAGACAATAATTTAGGTTTCCTACTATCTTATTTGACCAAGCAGTGCTTCTGAAACTCAATGTTTATTAGAATCACCAGAGTTTTTCATTCAGTAAATTTAGGGCTTCCAAGAAGGCCCATGTTACCAAGCATCACAGCTTTTACACAGTCTGCATTTCAAGAAATGGTGAGTGCTGTGCTAGAGGAAAATATGTTCCTAGATGAGGAATAGTAAAGATCTGTTCCTCATTGCAGAAGGAAAGCAACAGATGGGTTGTCAGAAACCAACGCTCTATTTCACAGCTAAGAAAAATAAATCCAGGAATATTTCAGGGATTCACTTAAAGTTACACATCATGTTAATATTAGAACCAGGCCAGGGCTCCAATATCTGAACTCCCTTGTGGTTCTCATTCTATTTTGCCAATATTCCTAATTGCCTACATCGCTCATTTGCTCATAGAGCCTGTTACTATCTCCTAGTCTGTGAGAGTGACACAGATCTTCTCTGGCATCGCTGACATCATATTTAGAAGAGCACTTTATTGACACCTAAAGTTACAAATATTGATAAGAAAGAGTCTGCATCATGTGAAATGTGAGCAAAGAAACACATTAAAAATCAAGTACCCATGCTTTCCCATCCCAGGAGGAGAAAATCCAATGTCTAATACAGATCTGACAGTTTCTTTATTTTATAAGGAAGGAAGAAGACTTATGTGCCTTTCCATTGTCTAATTCTGGGCATCAGAGCACTACAAATTCTTAGAAACTCTTTTTCAGTCACTTTCAATGTCTTATGTAGCCATTCTGGGGTATTTTGACAATCTGCATTGGGCCACGGAGAGAAGATTGTTTAGAAAGAAAGCCCCATGGTATTGTTGTTTGGCTGCATTGCAGTATTCACAGCAGAGTTTGTATAAGCATCTGATTACATGCTGCAAAAGCCATGGCATTTCCCTGGCTCCCTTGTGTGCATTCAAAAATATTTCTTCAGCCTCACAGTACAAGCCAGTTACCATCACTCACAACTAAATTGGTCACATATTTGACCTTCACTGTGTTCCAAGGCTGCCTAGCTTTTTCCACAACATCTTGTACATATACTGCATTATTGTGAAAAGACGAGGTCAATCTCTTACCACGTAATCACATAATTTAATACTTCCACTATGAGAAAAACATAGATTCTCTACTTAACATGTACAAAGTTCTGGGCAATGTGTTTTACATGAATTACTTTATTTAATTCTCACAAAGCCTTGTGAGTTAAGAGAACAACACTAAGGTACACAGAGGCAAAGAGTTTAAATAACTGTGCAGGTTCATGGGCAGTAGCTGAAGTTAATACGATTCACTTTCCTTGCCTGATATGAACATTAATGAAACCATTCAGGAGAGAGACATATCTTAAAACTGACCTTGCTAAGGTTGCAAAGTAAGCAGAGGACTTGCTAGATGAAAACATTTAAGTACTAAAATATAATATTTATCTCAGAATTAATTATTAAGCTCTGACTTGATTTATTTGGTGAGAGTTGTTGGTTAAGTCTTGGCCACCCAATGTATCTAAAACAAGATGGTAGATCTGGTTGAGACATCCAGAAAAAAGAAAACATAAGAGCTAGTAAACATTAATTTTGAAACAAGACACCAAAAGTCACTATATTTCAATGCTTTTACCCTTAGATTATGTTTTATATTTAACCAGTAAACAACAAACCTTGCCTATGAGTTTGTGAACTTCAGTGCTGAGAACATTACATTTCTTTTTCTTTTTGTCTGGACTTTTTTCTTTCTGTAAAATGGAACACTTTCTTTTTCTTTTTATTCCTTCATGACATTTTCATTATTATATTTTCCTTTAGAAACAATATTATTATTGAACGGCAATACATGGAAGATGTGTATGTAAAATTATAGCATCAGTAGTCATGAACCTTGTCATTAAGGTGCTAATATTGATAACTATCCAATGCCTTGTTTAAGATGTGTGATGAAATATACAACTATTTTACAAATGATTATCTACTGTTGTTTGAATTTGGTGCTAGTTATTGGGCTTGTGCAAAGAAATTACATTCATGCTTTAACATAGTGTTTTACCTGCATTATTTTGTAGTTATGTTGATTCAGCTATTGCATCAACGTGCTTCTGTTTTAATATTAAAACTTAATTATACATTCCAAAACCACTGACAATATAAAAGTTTTCTTGTTTGTCAAAGCAGAAGCTATGAGTATTTTAAAAGGTTTATTTCCATTTCGTATATACTCCTGTTTATATTTTGAAGGTTCAATTTTTAGGTATAGTAGAAGGTAATTTTATTACTCTGTGCTTTGAGAATTCTAAATATTGCCATACACCCTATTAGAATCGACGTGTTGTATCACTACACATTATAGATAAACTCATATACCACTAATGTGAGAGTAGTTATAAAATTGAAATAGAATAACAATTTTTTTCTGATTTCTCTGGTGCTTTATGCACTTCATTTACTAAAAAACATAAAATGGTCAGTAAAATATTTACTAGGACTTTGAAAGTCTGTAAAGGAATAAATTGAATTTTGTAGTATCTCTAATTTTCTATAAAGTACCTTGCTTCAGAATACAACAGTCTGACTTTTCTTCTTTTTTTTTTAATTTGAGGATGTATACGTTTTGAGGTTACTCTACCTCGATCTAACACTAGAGAACACTTCCATTTTTCATTGAAATCCTTAGAATTTTCTGTATGCTTTATTGACAAAATATCACAAGATATGTAGTAGCTTTGCAATTATTTTATATAAAAGTTTATAAAACTTTTACATATTTGGCTAGAACAGAGTAATTGAGTCTATGCATTTCTTTGAAAGCAGACTTTTTTAAAATTGAGACATTTCCAATCTTTGCACTAGTAGATTCTCCTTTGTGCCATTATTTACCTTTCTCCTTATTTTATTGACTCTCCCCTCTCCTGATCGCCAAGGTCCACTTGTGATCCTCAGTCCTCAGCCTCTTGTGTTGGAGGATACATGACACATTATTTAACAGAATGAAGATTCAGGGCTTAAAATATGTCATGACTTCCAGAAAACATAATTCAAAGGAGGAACTAAAAGAACAGCAGTGAAATCAAAGAAGAAATAACGCATTTTCAATCACTTGGTTTTCTGGTACCATTTGGAAAATGATTGAACAGCACTAGGAAGTCTTTTCAATCCTTTTATGCTCATCTTACAGGTGTGACTGCCTATCTCACCTAAGGCGAAAGGCTTCTCCTGGCAGCTGACGCTTTTGACATGGTGTTGCCCATTGTATTTTTAATATGTATTAGTTTGATTTTATTTGTTAAACAAAAGTAATGACATTACTTTGAAAAATTGAAAAATTGGAAAAAAATGTTTTCAAAGTAAAATGTTTCTTTTTCTTCTTCTGATCCCATGTCTTAAAGGAATCACTATAAACACATGGATGGACATGTGAAAAGTTAGGTTATACTTTCTTTTATTAAACAACTATTTAACATAATGTTTTTAATCTAATTTTTTCATGAAAGATCAATTAGTAATAAGTTGTTAACATTTATGTATTTGCTTGGCCCTTTTCCATTACATTTGAATAATTGTTGTTACGTGAACCATAATTTTCAGAAACAATAACTTATTTTGATATGGCTTTTTCCAAGAAATCTGGACATCTAATCCCTATCATGGATTGGCTCCATCTGTCACTTTTCTTAATCTCTTCCAGAAATTCACGTGAGACAGATTCTATTAACCGACAATTGCTAAGAGATACACTGCTTAAAATTAATTATATAATGTAAAACTTAGTGAAAGTTTCATTGACACCATTGTTTAGTGGCATATTTTACATAAGAAATAAAAGGAAGACAAAAAAATCTAATTTAATAATTATTATTTCAAATATATTCTCTAGGAACAAGTTTATACCACAAGGATGTTCCATGTAATCAAAACTTTTCTAGAGCTGGTCTAATTTCCTGAAAAACCAGCAAAAACCAGAGACAAGTTTATGAGAGATGTCCAAAGCTCTCATGCTCTTTCTTTACTCATCTCATTTCCTTTTTAATCCATGGGATAGTTGCATGTACGAATGTTCCATGCTTATCTAATCTTTCAAGCTTTTTTGTATATGTTGCTTTGCTTAGAATACCCTTCTCCATAGTCTGTCTTCAAGAACATGCCCAAATCATGCTAATCCATCAACTTAAAGTGGATTATACATCATTTGGGAAAATATCTTTGATCTCTATGTTTTGGCTTCCAAACAGAATAAAGTACCTCTCTTTTTGTCCCCACGGCATTTGTGATTACACTTACAATAACATTTATACTGTTGTAAATGGGAACTACTTTATTTACTTTTGTTTCCTCTGCTAGACTATATGCCCCTTGGTGGCAATAAATCTGTTATTCACATATCTATCTCCAATTTCTTAAACATATTTGCTGAATCAAAAATTGCATCAACCGATATATAAATTAATCATAATCCATAAGTGACTTTTGTTGATGTACTCAATCTAAAATGGTGTTCTTTTATAATCAGAATAGGTCAGGAGAAATTCCTCAGGATACTGATAGACTTAAAATAGACAATATGTATTAATATTATGAGTCATCTGATTTTTTATTCCTGGATACATCTTTCTGTACTCATTGTTAGGCAAAAAAGATAATTAGAAACTCTAGCAAGAAAAAAAAATAGGGTATATATACAGAAAAATGTGGTGGCGATTGTTACTGTAAAATTGTTACTTGAACAGATTTTCATTTGGCACTTCTTTAAGCTAAGATCTGTTGAAAGATCATTATTCAAGAGTCAGAGCCAGGAATATTAGAGTAGTCCACATACACTCAATTGGAGGGGATTTTAACACCAAAATTAATTCCACATAAACCTTCCCACTATATACTTTCAACATAGTTCTGTAGTTCTTTATATCTGTTACTTATTGGCACAATAAAGCTGTGTAACAAACCATCCCAGATATTCTCCTTTTAAAATAAGCGTTTATTTTGTTCATCCATGTGTGGCTTGGCCAGGCTATGCAGGGGTCAGGGGTCATTCATTTCTCTCTCTCTTTTTTTGTTTTTTCCCTATAGATAGTGATTCCTCCATTGTATCTGTGAGAAGTAAACTGAAAAGCCTCTGAAAGAAGTCACCATTCTAGATCCTATTAAGGACATTCTTAATTCATGGGAGGAGATCAAAATATCAACATTAGCAGGAGTGTGGAAGAAGTTGATTCAAACCCACATGAATGACTTTGAGGGGTTCAAGACTTCAGTGAAAGAAGGACAGATGTGGATGGGGAACATCTCTGCTGATTTTGTCTGGGCTCTTTCTAATTTTTCAAAGTTAATTGTCTGTTAGGTGTCATAGGATGTCTGTGCTGGGGAAATGGGAAAACTGGACTTTTTTCCACGTATCTCATTCTATAGTAGGCTAGCCCAGACGTGTTCTCAAGGCAAAAGCAGAAGAGCAAAAATGAAGCAGAAGTATGTCAACACTTCTGCAATTCTCTCCTTAGTCACAATTGCTAAAATCTCGTTGCTTAAAGCAAGCAATATGGCTGAAATCAGAAACAAGGGACAGGGTTGTAGACTACTTTTTAAAGGAAGAAGTTACAAATCATACCACAAACATGTGGATACAGGGAAGGGAGAAGAATCAGAGTCACTACTGTCATCAGTATACTATGGTCTGCCTGTGACCATGATTATTTACATTATCTTTCATAAGCATAATATGCTCACTTTTATCCCAGAATTTCAAAATTTCATCTAATCCCATAACCAGACTCTAAGCCCAAGATCTCCTGATCCACAAAGGGGTTAAATGGTGATGCTCTTGATTTAGAGACCATGAACAAAAAGATGTTATTTGCACTCTGCCTCCCATGATGCATATATATACACACACCCTACCCAAACATGGTCTAAAACAATGGTCAGACAGAGATGGAATAATTGCAATAAAAATTTCCATTCCCTAAAAGAAGAAAAAAAAAAAAGAGCTACAGAGAAGTTACTTTTAAAATTCTGAAATACTTCTGAGCAAATGTAGCCAAGTTCTCCCATTCTGGGTGGGGTTTTCTTGATCAGCCCTCAGTTCTGTTCCCTGCCAGTGGCTCACCACTTATTGTTTGCCATGTCCATTGGCTCTACCTTTGGGACATCCTTCTTTGTCCATGCGATGGACCAAATGATTGTGCCTCTACCAACCCAAATCTTATGTTAAATCCATAAGCCCCAAAGGAATGGTGTTTTGGAAGTGGGACCTTTGGAAGGTAATTAGGTATAGATAAGGTCATGAGGGTAGGGTCCCCAATGTGGGGTTAGTGTTCCTATAAAAAAATGAAGAAATAAAAGAGTGTAGTCTCTCTCTGTATGTATTTCTATGTGTGTCTGTGTGTGTGTGTCTCTGTCTCTTTCTCTCTTTCTTTCTCTCTCTCTCTCTGTCTCATAACCATAGAGATAGAAGGCAGCCATCTGCAAGCCAGGAAGAGAGCCCTCACCAGGAACTGAAGGTGTCTTCACCTTGATCTTGGACTTCCCAGCTTCTATAATTGTGAGAAATAAATGTCTGTTATTTAAACCACTCAGTCTGTGGTATTTTGTTCCCTGGGCTGTGTATAGCAGCCTGCTTAGGCTGACACATTCCATTACTTTCCATGACTACATTTGAGGAAGAAATTGGGAAATATGTTCTTTTAACAGCATTGTCAGTGCACTTTTTACCAGAATAATGTTGAGACTCCAGAGATCTTTTCACATTATCAATATGTTTTGCCTGTTTCAGTCCAGGCTGGGGGTATGTACTGACTCAGGGACTTTGTACATTTATTATGAATTTGAGTCTATTTCACACTAATGGGCAAGAAAGCCACATCCATATCTGTTTTCCATAAGGGCCTTTCACACTCATTTTATTTATTGCTATTTTAGGCATGCCAAACTTGTGTGAAACGGTGCTAGTAGATTCCCAGAAACACTTACTTCCAATTGAGGGATCCGCTAGGCATGACCTTCAGTCCAGCAAGGGGCTTAACAAGGATCTCACAGTCACACCCTTGATTTGGTCTGTGCTCCCTGAGGCATCATTCTCTGAGACTCTTTTGCTGCTGGAGAAACTGGAAATGAAAAAGCTTTATTTTTTATCACAGGAAGTTCAGCCCTTGTATGTTTCATCTAATTTCTATGTGCAAATTTCAGTTATTTCCTAAGTTCATCATTTTCTTATATCTTCTCTCATACACAGCTAGTAAAAGTTAGATGCACTTTCAGCATTGCTGCCTTGGGAATATCCGGATTAAATCCAAAAACGTTGTGGTTATGTTTTTATCTTCTGTTATCATCAGCAAAAGTGCTGCCAAATACATTTCTGCCACGTACCGTGGGTCACTATATTTCTCGTCTCTTATATCAATTTATTCATCACTTTTAAACTACTATAAGAGCTTCCTCACCATCTGGTCCCCAAATTAATACCACTTATTTGAGTTACTATTGTGGGCAAGATCTCATTTTTAGTATTAGTGTATATGTTAATTATCTTTTGTCATAGTGTTACTGAATACCAACTATCCCAAAACTCAGTATTATAAAACATAAGTAAACGTTTAAGTCATAGTCTGCAAATTTCTTTCAGCTCATGTCTGATATTTTATTTGTGTGTTTAACAGTTGTTTGGTTTTGGTCTTGGCTGGGTTATCTTATGCATGTAAGGTCAGCTAAAGTTCAGCTGGGCAGCTCTGCTCCTCGTGGCTGGGATTTCCCACATATCTTGAGGTCAGCTAAATGTTGGATCATCTAGGATGGCTTCTGTTAAGACAAATGAAATGACTTGCCTCTGCTCTGTATGTCTTATCACCCAGCAGGCTAGCCTAGGAGCAGTCCTATGGTAGGGATAGAGGAACAAGAGTAGAGAAGATCATGCTAGCATGTTTTCAAGCCACAGCAGTGTCACAACTGTCAACATCCTACTGGCCAAAGAATGTCAAATGACTAAATTCAGAACCAAGCAGCAGGTAAATAGATTCCACCTCTGATAGGAGGATCTTCAAAGTTGCATTGGAAAGAGAGTAGATATGGGGAAAGGTAAAAACCTGAGTCATTATTGCAGGATTACACGCAGCTTTATTCCTCTAGTTTCCTAGATTTAGCTAGCCAACCAGCCTATATAGGGAGGATGATTTCTTTTTTTTTTTTCCATTTATTTCAGAATTTTACAGGGGTACGTATGTTTTGGTTACATAATTTGCTTTTGCACAGTTTGAGTTGAAGTTATAGTGTGCCCTTCATCAGTTAGTGTGCATGTGTACCCCTCAGGTGTGCATTTACCCATCCCCTTCTCCCCCCACCCACCTACTTGATTTCCCTTGAATTTTACTTCCATATGTGCACGTAAGTGTTGATAGATTAGTTCCAATTTAGTATTGAGTACATGTGGGGTTCGTTTTTCCATTCACTGTATCCGTTTAAAAAATCTAATTCAAAGTGATTTGAACAAGAGTAAAGTACATGCATCATCTAGTATTAGTGGGAAGTTCTAGTGTAAGATAAACTTTAGAATTAACTTTGGTGGTTCATCTGTTTCCTCAAGGGTCCACCTTTGTTTATTTCTTTTTTCTTCTATATGTCTCTGTTCTGTTAGATTCAGTGTAAAACCAGTTGCCATGTTTGTCAAAACATCAAACTTCTGACAACTAGGATGACAGGTTTCCCCAATCACATTTAGAAGAAGAGAGGGTACTTCTAAACGACTTGCAAAGCAGGAGAATGGGATATATTTAAAGTGCTCTGACTTTGGTCCTGTGATCACTCCTAATTTTAGCCAGGAATATGTCCCAATTATATCCTTCTTTGAGAGCTCAGAGTGGAGTCAACTTTTCCCAAAGTACATGGCTGCATGTGAAGAATGAATAACCAAACAAATTCTGAATTGAACTGAGGGGCATGGAAGGAATAAATGTTGCGTGACCATCTAGCACATGTCTAGTACAATTTATACAGCAAGGTGTCAACAACTGAATTTCCTCACTCTTCATGGAGAAATTCTTGGAATACATTTTCCATCACTGTTGGGATTTTGTTAGGTGTCTATTTTTAACAAACTTGACAGTTTGTTAGTTTTCAAGAAATATACAAACCTGGGAATGCTCAGAATCTGTAGTTGTATGAATGTTAAACAGTTTAATCAGTCTTATGCAGAGTGACTTTATTGCTCTTCCTTTGCTTTGCTGCATATTCTGTGTGTGTGTGTGTGTGCATTTTTATGCTTGTATAGCATAGTAGGAACCATGAGAATCTCCTGGGAGGTACTTAATTAAAATGCAGATTCCTGGACCCAGTCAGTCCTACTCAGGTGGAAACTCTGAAGATAAGGGTGAGGGAATATTTTTAATATTCACTCCAAAGAGAATCTTCTTAACCCAAAGCTTTAGAACCACTGATTTTGTGATTTAATTAAGAGGAAGATGGATTATTTGGCTCAGCAAATTAGAAGATATGTCTTAGCTGATTGAGAAGACCACATTCTTTTCTTATATAAATATAACACTTTTATTTTATCTCATTAAAAGTTTTTTTTCCTTCCACACCCTTTAAAAATGTTGCTAAGAAAATATTTTTCTTTAATACAGCTCTTTCACTTCTTTTTTTCTAATCCATAATGCTTTTTATGGCTATGGAGAACAATTATAGTAAACTCCTGCCTCTATTGCAAATCATTTATGAAACCTGCATAAGAAAAAACAACTGTCAAGTGTGTATTTATAGATTGCTAAGTCATTTGCTGTGGTTTCTGTAAAACCCAGGGTAAATTTGACTGTATCCGGTTGTTATTGTATTTCAAAGAGCAAATTGCCTTATATATTTTGTGACAGGATATCTTCATGATTTGTCAAACAACTTAAGAGTTTTGTTATTTTTATAATGTCTGCATTTATTTATATGCCACTCATTATTGTTTTGAATAAATCTGCTCATAAGAATACTGGAAGATATTTTGTATTCATCATGTATTTGGGGGCATATACTTTCCCTTTGTAAATATATTACGCACATGCACACACTCAGAGGTATACACATACTACTTGAAGAAGTTCTCATATGGACACATTTTGAGCAAGATGTGTAAGAGCAATAGCTATTGATGTCAAGTGTCTTAGCAAGGTGTGCCCTTTTTTCCTTTTTGTTTTCCTTCGAGTAGCAGTAACAGTCATCTTTAATATATAGTGTAAATTTTTTAAGAAATATTTTCTTAAAAATGTTGCTTTCCTTGCAATCCCATAAATTTTATAAAATTATCTTTTTTTCTTGCAGATTAAAAAACCAAGAAGATAAGCAACTTCCCTGAATCAAAGAGTCAGCAATTTACAGTCTGAGTTTTTTAATAATTTTTCTATTTTAGAAGAGTTTAGAAAATTTTCAAGAATACCACAGACAATTCCCTTATACCTCCCTTTTTAAACATTACTATAGTGCATTTGTCACAACTAATGAATCAATAATGATATATTGTTATTAACTAGTGCTTGTACTTTTTTTGTATTTTCTTAGTTTTCATTTCATGTTATTTTTCTGTTCCAGAACCCAGTCCTTAGGTTCCTAGAATTAGAGTCTTTAGGTTCATCTAGACTTGTGTCAGTTTCTCAGGTTTTCCTTGTTTTTCAAGACCTTACAGGTTTCAGGAGTACTGGTCAGATATTTTATAGAATATTCTTCAGTTGAAACTTCTCTTAATGTTTGTGATGTGATTACTAGGGTTACAGATTATTGGGAGGAAGACCAAGGAGGTGCCATTCTATTTACATCACATCAAAGAACATATACTCGTACATTAAACCCAGCATGAATTCATACCTATGTCTCAAATTTTCTTCTAGTATGTTTGGTTTATTCTAGCATTCTCCACTTGCTTATGTCTAACCCACCATTTCAACGGGGAGAAAATTGGTTCCCATTATCTGCCATCCCCTTACTTATTCAATATACTTGTTCAATCCCAGCATATATGTTACTGGTTTCAGAATTGTTCCCCATGGGAAACAGTTTCAGAGGTGATCTCTGTTTCAACATGGGAAACAAACATAGGAAACAACTTTATCAGTTATAGTGCTTATATATACTTTCTCTTGTCTTTAATGTTATATATAGCCTCCAATTCTTTTCCAAAGTTACTCAGGTTCACTCCTTTTCTCTCCACCTCTTTAGTAAGGTTTGTCATACATTTGTAACAGAGTTAAATTCTTTTATCAAAGTCTGCATTCCATCCTTGGATCCTCCAATCTCCCAAATAATTTTTTAAAAAATTGTTACACATTATGGTCCACTCTTTGTTCTATAGTGTCATGTATCTGCTACAATCATATTATAGAAACTCATTTTACAACCTTAAATAATTTCCTGTGTTTCACCTAGTCAACCATACCCAACCTCCTGGAGACCATGGATCTGTTCTTCATCTCTTTAATTTTTCCTTTTTGATAACGTCACACAGTGAGCATATAGAGGATATAACCTTTCCCTCTTTGCTTCTTTCTCTTAGCAATATGCATTTATGATCCATCCATACTGTTGCATGATTGATAGTTCATTTCTTTTTAAAACTGAATAGTATTTTACTACACGAATGCACCCCAGGTTGTTCATCCGTTCACCTACTGAAGAACTACTTTGTTGCACCCAGTCTTTTGTGATTATGAATAATGCTTTCATAAACATTGTGTACAGGGTTTTATGTGGACATAGTGTTCATAGATTTAGGTAAGTATCTAGAATCATGATTACTGGGTAATTTGGTAAGACAATGTTTAATTTTATAAAAATACTGCAAATCTGTCTGTACCATTTTCCATTACTACCAGCATAAATGAGAGCTACTGTTGTTGTGCATTGTTGCCAGCAGTTAGTACTATCCATTTAGGTTTGTTTGTTTTGGTTTGGTTTGGTTCTTTTACTGGCCATCAATGACAAACAATTTGAGCATCTTTTCAAATGCTCATTTGTCATTTGTTTATTTCTTCTGTGAGGTGTTTCAGATTTTTTACCCATTTTAAAATTGCATTGTTTTCTTATAAGTGAATTTAAAGAATGCAGTGTATATTCTTGATACAAATCTTTTATCAGATATGTAATTTGCAAATATTTTCTCCAAGTATATGGGTTGTCTTTTTATTCTCTTGACACTATCTTTTGTAGAACAAAATATTTAATTTTCATAAAGGCTAACTTATACAATTTTTCTTTCTGTATTTATTTTCAGTGTTACAAGTAAAAATTTACTAGCAAACCCAATGTCATGCAAATTTTCTCCTATCTTTGCCTATAGAAATGTTATAGTTTTGAGTTTTACATGTAAATGTATGATTAATTTTTAGTTATTTTTGTGTATATCATGAGGTTTGTTCTGGTTTATTTTTTCTTTCTTTTTTTTTTTGTATATGGATGTCCAATTTTTCCAGCATTATTTATAGATTGTTGTTCTTCCATTGATTTATCTTTGTTCTTTTATAAAAGATCAGTACATTATATTTGTAAGGGTGGATTTCTGGGTCTTTTATTCTGTTCCATTTATCAACATGTCTATATTCGTGACAATGCCATGCAGTCTTGTTGAGGCTGGCTTTGCAGTAGGTCCTAATATCAGGTAATAATAAGTACTTTAACTGTGACCATTCATTTCAGAATTGTGTTGGTTATTCTAGGTCCTTTGCCTTTCTATATCAATTTAGACCCACTTTGTCAATATCTACAAAAAGGTGCTAGAATTTTGGTAAGGATGGTTGAATGGTTAGATAAAGTTAGGAAGATTTGGCATTTTAACAAAATCGTCTTCCAATCCATGAACATGAAGTATCTCTCCATTTAAATAAATCTCCCTTGACTTCTTTCTCTGGTATTAGTTTTTCTGCATATATGTCAGATGTCTATTTTGTTAGATACATAACTAAGTCTCTAATTTTTTGTGTGGTGCAATTTTAAATGGTATGTATATTTTAATTCAAATTCTTCATTGCAGGTATACAGAAAAGCAATTGACTTTCGTATATTGATCCTGTGTCCTAAGAATTTACTGTACTCGCTAATTTCAGGATTTGTTTCTGTTTTTTTCTAAATAGATTTTTCTTCTCTCTATATTATATTTTATTTGCAAATAAGAGGTTTTAACACCTTTCTTTACAATTTGTATGCTTTTAATTTCTTTATCTTTTTTCATTGTACTGGCTAGAACTTCCAGAAAAATAATGAATATGAGCGGTAGGAGAAAACATCCTAGCCTGTTCCCCATCACAGAGCGAAAATGTTCGCTGTCTCACCATAGGTAGGATATTAGCTTAAGTTTTCTCATATACACCTTTATTATATTAACATAGTCCCCTCTTATTCCTGGTTTGATTTGAGTTTTCTTTTTTGAAATCATGAATGGGTGGCTAATTTTGTTAAATGCTTTATACATCTATTGGTATTATCATATAGTATTTCTTTAACTTTTGTATGTGGATATAATCTGCATGTGATAAATTTACTTGTTTACATGTGTGATTCAGTGAGGTGTTTTTAGTATATTCACAGAAATATGCAAGACATCACTAATTCCAAAACATTTTTATTATCTCCAGGAGAAACCCCTCACCCATTAGTAGTTACCCCACACTCTCCTCTCAGTTTCTGGTAACTGCTAATGTAGATTCTGTCTACAGATTTACATATCCAAGACATTCCATATAAGTGGAATCATAGAATATGTGGTATTTGTGTTTCATTTAGCTTAATGTTTGCAAGTTTCATCCATGAACTTACTCTCAAGTTACATATATTATGAGGGGGTAATTTATACTCAGCAGTTCAATAAGTCTATGTTCATCTCGGCTATCAGAAACTCATTAATTTAAAAAATGGTACATATTATTAGTTTCCCCAACCTATCAGATTTTGTTACTACATCACAGGACCTTCCAGGGAAGCTAAATGACATAATTGATGTCAGACAAGTAGGGCAAGTGTACACAATTAGAGATATATTTTTCAAAGCAGAATCATGATGAAAGAATAAATATTAGTAAGTTTTACATTTGGCTTGAATCTCAGACCAGGTATGTCCAAATATATTGGTGTTTTCCCTGATTTTTGGATGCTTTTTAAATGTTGTCTTATTTAGGAAATCACAGTCAAGGTCAGAAGCATGAGATCAAAAATAAAAAGTCTCTTGGGTTAAAAAAACCAATATATATATGTAGTACACAACATATACATACACACAGACACACACATATATATACATACACATTTTCATCTAATCCAAGACACAGGTGTGGTGACCAACTTAGGAATCCCATTAGTGTCTCTCATGAAGACTTAAATGTATTGTAAGTTGGTCTAGTATAGTCGGCTCTATCTTGGAAGAAAAACAAAACTCAGTGAATCTGAAAAAGTAAATTATATCACCTTTGTTCAGTTGTCATTATAAATTGTTTACTAAGAATCCACTATTTGAAAACTCTCCACCATGTGTGCTGTATATTTTTGCATTGATATAAATCTAAATATGTGAACAAATAAGCACAGTTGTCATTCAATTTTAATATTTTAAGCATCTTATTGACAATTCTAAGAAAGGATTTAATTCTCCAAATTCTCACATTTAAAACTGAAAAAAAAAATACAAAAAAGTGTAAGGAATCTTCACCTCGAACCTAGAAATTAGGATTTTAGTCATTTTCATTAGTAAGATATGACAACATTCCAAATTTTGTGTCTATACACAGACCAAATACTGTGTTCTACATCTGATATTTGAAATAATTTTCATGAATTAAACATTTTATTAGATTCTCCTGTCCTTATATGTTCTGGGCACAACTCAATTGCTTAAAACAAAAGTTCACGCTTTTGTTTACATTCTCAGTGTACTCACATGAAAGTTGATGCTCTCTCCAGAATGGATTGTGATGTCAACAGATTCCAATAAGTCCATGAGCAAGTGTCTTTCCCGCTGGCCTCATTGACAGCTTAAATTAATGAATGGGAAGGATCAAACTGATGTTTGAGATTGCAAGATTCTTTGAGTCTAAAATCTCTGACAGAGTCTGCTTGTTTTTACTTCTACCATTCCATTTAAGCTGATCTAGGACAGTAAAAAATAACACAAAAAAATTGCCAAACCCAAAACCTTCTTTTTAGTCTTTACATTCAAGAAACTCTCAAAAATATTCAACATAGCCAACTACACTCTACTTCTTAAAATGTGCTTTTTCTTTTTGTTTTCAATTTTAGGGGGATACAAAGAAACAAACCTGGACAATCTCACTCCGTTTCATTCAATCACTTCCTACTCAAAACTAATTTTTTGAGTAATTATTATTGTTGCTGTATAGTATTTTACTGTAAGAATCTATTCATCGATGACCGTCCAAGTTTTGTTTTGCATGAACAGTGTTACTAAGCACATACATGTACATTGCAGAGAAAATATATACATGTATTTCTGGTATCTGTGTATTTATATAAGAGAAACTGAAGACGTGCTTTGCACATATTTACTTTAGTAAATGTCATCGAATACTTTTCTGACATGGTCGTACAAACTCATAGTCTCAATTTTGCATAAGAATTTTGTTTCTCCACATCTTTGCCCACATTTGCTACTACTGTCAGTCTCTGCAATTTTAGATATTCTGTTGCACACAGAATGGTTTCTCTTTATGCTTGCATTTGCGTTTCCCTGATGACAAAGAGGGTGAACACCTTCTCATATGATTTTTCAACATTGGGGTCTTTTCTGAAGCCCATGTACAAGACTTTGTTGTTATTTCTATTGTGTTGTCTACCTTCTTTAAGCAGATTTTTATTTTTTATTTTTTTAATTTTTATTTTTTATTGTTTGTTATTATAGGGGTACAGATCTTTAGGTTATGTATGTTGGCCTTGCCCCCCTTCCCCCCAAGACCCAGTTTCAAGTGTGTCCATCTCTCGGATGGTGCGCATTACACTCTTTGTGTATGCATATATCCGTCCCCTCCTCCCCCTCGCCCCTCCCCCTTCCCCCCTCCCTACCTGACATCCAATAGATGTTATTCTTATATGTACACTTACGTGTTGTTCAGTTACTACCAATTTGATGGTGAGTACATGTGGTGCTTGTTTTTCCATTCTTGGGATACTTCGCTTAGTAGAATGCATTCCAACTCTATCCAGGAGTATACAAGAGGTGCTATATCACCATTGTTTCTTAAAGCTGAATAGTACTCCATGGTATACATATACCACATTTTATTAATCCACTCATGTACTGATGGACCTTTGGGCTGTTTCCACATCTTTGCAATTGTGAATTGTGCTGCTATAAACATTTGGGTGCAGGTGTCTTTCTCATAGAGTATCATTTGTTCTTCTGGATAGATGCCCAGTAATGGGATTGCTGGATCAAATGGTACTTCTACTTGTATCTCTTTAAGGTATCTCCATATTGCTTTCCACAGAGGTTGCACTAGTTTGCAGTCCCACCAGCAGTGTATGAGTGTTCCTATCTCTCCGCATCCACGCCAACATATATCGTTTTGGGACTTTTTGATAAAGGCCAGTCTCACTGGAGATAGGTGATATCTCATTGTGGTTTTGATTTGCATTTCCCTGATGATTAGAGATGTTGAGCATTTTTTCATATGTTTTTGGGCCATTATTCTGTCTTCTTTTGAAAGTTTCTGTTCATGTCCTTTGCTCACTTTTTGATAGGGTTGTTTGATTTTTTCTTGTTGATTTTCCTGAGTTCTAAGTAGATTCTAGTTATCAGCCCTTTATCAGATTTGTAGCATGCAAAAATTTTCTCCCATTCTGTAGGTTGTCTGTTTGCTCTTGTGACAATTTCCTTGGCTGTGCAGAAGCTTTTTAATTTGATCAGGTCCCATTGATTTATTTTGGTTGTAGCTGTGATTGCCTTTGGGGTCTTCTTCATAAATTCTTTGCCTAGGCCAATGTCTAGAAGAGTGTTTCCAACTTCTTCCTCTAGAATTGTAATAGTTTCACTTCTTAGGTTTAAATCTGTGACCCAACATGAGTTGATTTTTGTGAGAGGTGAAAGGTGTGGATCCTGGTTTAGTCTTCTACATGTGGCTATCCAGTTTTCCCAGCACCATTTATTGAATAAGGGTTCTTTTCCCCAGTGTATGTTTTTGTCTGCTTTAGATTTTTAAAGTATGGAAGAAAGTTGTTTAGAAGGGAATTTTACTTTTTCTATATTCTTTGGAAGTGATTGTGTCCTGTTGACTTCATTTTCTACTTAAAATTCTATGTCAGTTTATTTGTGGTGCCAGCTGGGCCTAAAGTCACTTTGTGCATCCTATTAATTATGCATTTGATTTCACTAATAGCTACAACTATTCAAGGTTTTTTGTATCTCCCTTCATCATTATTAGTAAATTTTGGTTTTGCAGGGATTCGTAATTTCATTTCAATTTTCATTGCTATAATATTGTTCATAATACCCTTTTATCTCTTCAATATCTGTAGGATCTGTACATATTTCTATTTTCTATCCCCTTAATCACTTTTTTCCTTGTTCACATATATTAAAGGTTTATTAATTTTATTTGTCTCTTTGGAAAGAACCAAATTTGTTATATTATATATTATGTTTTTTTTTATTTTAGTAATTTCTTCCCTTATCTTTATTATTAGCAACAATTTATTATATCATAAATTTTCTATTAATTTTCTATATTGCTGTAATAGATAACTGGGCTTTTTATTTTATAGTATTTTTGTTTTATCACATGCTTATATGCTTTTAGCCCTACATATTTTTTCCCTAAATATGACTTAAGCTGCATTGGATATATTTAATTGTATATTTATTATCACTCAGCTATAAATAGTTTCTGATTTTTATTGAGGTTTCCATTTTATCTCATGGATTATTTCAAAGAACATGTATTAATGTTCATTGTCTCTGGACTCCTTTGTGTCTGTTAATAAGTCAACTGCTAGCATTATTGGTGCTTTTTTGAGAACAATTTTTTTTTTTCATTTTGTCTTTCCTGGTCATCATTTAAGAATTTTTTTTTTTTTTTTTTTTTTTTTTTTTTTTTTTTTTTTTTTTTTTTTTTTTTTTTTTTTTTTTTTTTTTTTTTTTTTTATATTTTTTTTTTTTTTTTTTTTTTTTTTACTTTTAAGTTTTCAATAAGTTTTCCATGATGTGAAATATAATTTCTTGTTTCATTGTCTTGACGTTTTGCTTCACTTTTGGAGACTATATATTTACATGACTTCAAACCATAGTTCTAAAAGAAATCATAGTGCACTATTTTCATAAACTTTGGACAGGATAAATATCTGGCTTACAGAAGGGTTAGATCCACTTACCACATCTTGATCTTATGCTCTTTCGATAAGGAAAACCCCCATCTGTTACTTGGTACATCAGCCACCTGAGACCCCCACCCCTCACCGGAAGACCCTCATCAGCATAATACTAACTTATTACCTGGCCCATCAACTAATCTATTACCTGGTGGGCATTAACCACCTGACACCCTAGACCACCACCACTTAATAAAAGTGGGAAAAATTGGGTAGACGGGGCTCAGAATTTGGTGGCGAGGCCCCTCTGAGCCCGCCGGCGAATAAACTTGATTCTCCGACTCTCCGTGTGCCGCTCGGTTTGTCCTCAGGATCACTTGCTGTAACACTTGCTGTAACACTTCTTTTGCCTGTGTTTTTATCCTGTGATTTTCTACCCGGATTCAATCTGAATACTGTTACTTATCTTCTAGCTAATGACTCCTCTTTTCAACATTGTCCGATCTGCTGTCCAAACCTATCAACTGAGATATTTCCAGTAGCATTTTTGTATTTTCTGGTTCTTAAACATCCATTTGAATTTTTATATAATTTTCAGGTGTCTGATGAGATCATCCAACTTTTCATCTTATTTAACGAACATATTAATCCTATGTTTTAAAAGTCTGTGTCTTATAAATCCAATATTTGACTCTTCTATATGTCTATTGTTATTGATTTTCTTTTGATTTTTGAGTTATGTTTTATCTTTTTAGATTCTTAGCTATTGTTAATCAGGTATAAGTCATTGTGAATGAAATGTTGCTGGATTAATTTAAGAAACTGAATGATGTTATAATGGTCTAGGAAGGATTTACATTGTTTCTAGCAGGCAGTTAAAGTAGGGACAGATAATCATACTATAATCTGAGATTGAAAATACAATCCTCCCTTTAGGATAGCTGGTCTAGACCTTCAGGGTAAGAATTCAAAGCTTGAGAAACCTGTTCTCCATTTTTTGTCCCCCATGAGACTATCAAAACTCTGCTTAAGTTCAGTGTCTCAACCTCTGATTTCCTCTTAACTTTTCATCTCCTGAGGATCAGCTTTAGACTCAGTATGCAGATTTTTTAAAAAAATGTAAAACTTATAATTTTCAGATGATATGTTTGCACACATAGAAAAGCCTGTGGATTCATCAAATAAAAAGTATTAGAACCAATTTAACAAGATTATGAAATATCAGATCATTTTTTAAGTGTCAATCACAGTTTTATAATGAGCTTCCAGAGTGAACTGCCACTCTAAAACCTGAAGAGGCAGGCACATTCAGAATCACAGCTCAGATCTGGTTACCTGGAGCAAAAAGCTCCTGGTAACACTTAAAATGGCAATTTTGACAAATTGCTGGAGGCTGAATGTGTCATGACATTCAGTATAATGGTGTGACACTCCTGAGGGCTGATGTCTTAGGGAGACCCCACACTTTTGTGGGTGGACATTACTTCTAGGAAACCTACCAGATTCTCAAGGAGAAGATCCAAGAAAGAATCCCTTTAGGGATCTGATAAGAGGCAGGCAGGGGAAGAATTATCTATGGGCAAGAACCAGAGCTTTCTCCAAACAGAGACTAACACTCGGGGGAAAGACCTTACCAGAGTCATGTCCCAGAGCTATGAGAGAAGGGCATTTTTTCTCCCTCCAGCCCACTGTCTCATCTAAGTGTAGTTACAGACATAGCATAATGATGGTTTGATCCAGGAGAGACTATATATATATATATATATATATATATATATATATATATGCAGTGGCCCCATAAGATTATAATGCAGCTGAAAAATTCCTATTGCCTAGTGACGTCGTAGCCACTGTAAAGTCAGCACCGCGATTGCTCACGTGCTTGTGGTGATGCTAGTGTAAACACCTACTGTGCTGCCAGTTGTATATAAATAGAGGGTAACAGAAACAAAGCCCTGAAAAAGAGCAAAATGTTTTATAAGCTGTCCTTTAAAATCTCCCCCACTCTTTTTGAGAATTAAAACTTGCATCCCCGCCAGAGGCCAGTAATCAGGGGGGCAGTGGGGCAGTGGGGTGTCCTTTGTTTTTTTGTACCACGGGAGATGGTGCAACAGAATCGTCTGGGCAGAGGTCACAGTTGTCTTCGCTGGAGATGGGGTTGATCAGGACCACCAACTATAGTTAAACAGCAATTGCCTGAAGCTGAAATGCCCCTCCCTTTAAAAGCTCTGTATTTCTGCTTGTCAACAGAAAAGAAGCCAAATTCTGTAAAATAATTTAAAGAAGTTTGTTCGAAGCCAAATTTGAGGACCATAACCTGGAGCCACCTCCAAGAAGCCTTGAGCAAGTGGACTCACTGTGGTTGGGTTACAGTTTGGTTTTATACATTTCAGGGAGGGGGGGATTACAGGTAAAGTCATAAATCAATATGTGCAAGGCATACATTGGTTTTGCCTGAAAAAGTGGGCCATCTCAAAGGCTATACCTGTACAGCCTTACAGGTTATAGGTGGGTTTACAGACTTTTTGAGTTGTAATTGGTTAAAAAATGGATCTTTTGTATAAAGGCCTGGAATGTTTTCAGGAAGTCTGTTAATCAGAGACAAGTTACTGGCCATGCATTTGTTACATAAATTGAGGACCTGCAGGTTTGTCTTGCATAGCCTTAGGCCTGTTAATGAGTTACAAAGGATATCTCCAAAAAGGGAGGGGGCATGACCATGTCTGACCTCCTTCCTCATGGCGGGCAATGTAGTTTTAGGGTATCCCCTTGGCCAGGAGGGGGTCCATTTAGTCAGCCAGTGGGGGTAGCCTTAAGATTTTATTTTAGTTCACCTGGTTATAGTTAGTGCAATGGTTCTTTAAGAGTCTCTCACTTCCTCATTTGCCTGCAAATTAATAAGCTTCTCTTTCCTTTTCCTCAAATCACTTGTCCTCATTCTTGTGGTGTGGCCTGGGGATGGGGACAAGTGCACAATAGCACATACAATTATGTGTATTACATGATACTTGATAATGATAATAAACAGCTACGTTACTGGTCTATGTATTTACTATTCTATAGTTTGTATCATTAGGTTAGTGTGTACTCCTACTCATTAAAAAAAAAAGTTAACTGTAAGACAGTCTCAAGCAGGTCCTTCAGGAGGTGTTCCAGAAGAAGGCATTGTTATCACAGTAGATGACAGCTCCACATGTTACTGCCCCTTGTATTAGCTGGATACCAAGATGCTAATGAGGTATTAAAATTATCTATCCATTCTGACTGAGTCAGAACTACAATGTCCCCTAATACTGTTCTTCCTCCAAAAATGTCAATCTCTGATTTCTAACTACTGTTTTCATATGTGCAGTGGCTGCTACATTCATCTGTTCATCTTAGCCATTGCCCTCAGCCTTACCAAAGCCCCCACATGAACTTCTGGGGCCCCCTCTTTGCTGAAATCCATTATTTCTGATGTTCTATTCTACATCATCTATTTCTGTTTCCTCAAGCTCTAATTTCTGCATCCCTGGATTTTCAAAACTATCATGAACCACAGGGACTCCAGTTTCTCCATGCTGTCAGATATTGTCCTGAAGCAGAGAGCTGAGTAATTATGGAACAAACCTCTTTCCTCCCTCCCTCCCTCCCTCCCTCTCTCCCTCTTTGCCTCTCTTTCCTTTCCTTTCCTTTCCTTTCCTTTCCTTTCCTTTCCTTTCCTTTCCTTTCCATTTATTTCCTTCCTTCCTTCCTTCCTTCCTTCCTTCCTTCCTTCCTTCCTTCCTTCCTTCCTTTCTTTTATTTCTTTTATTTCCTTTTCTTTCTTTCCTTCATCTATCCTGTTTTCACATGATGTTTAATATAAACTCTTAAAAAAAACTATAATGATTAGAACACATTAACATTACATACATTTACACACGCTGACTAAATGAATGACTTGCTAAATTACATGATATTATCCCCAACTAATAATTAGAAGAATTCATAGGAAAAGAATGAATATGAGTTAAATTTTTTGAGAAAAAATGATAAATGAAGCAAAATGAGATTATCCTTTAGTTAAATGATACTATCAATAAAAAATACAAAGGATAGCTAAAGGAATCATGTTTTATTGGAGAGGACGGAGTTTTGTCAAGGTCATTTGGAGGCTGGGAAGTGGCTACCTGGTCCCAAGGAAGGTGTCATTGGGAAATTAAGGAAAGGAGAGTTCCAACTACCATTGAATGAAGTATAATGTGGAAAAAAGGTTAGATAAGTAGAATATCCCAGATTAGACAGACTTTTGTTCAACGCTAGCAATTTGGAGTTTATCTACAATTCCGAAAATAATGTTTATGAGATACTAAGTAGAGGAGTAAAATGATACAGAATACAACTTTTAAGATTATTCTTTTAATACTCACTGAGTATTTAAAGCCATATTGTTTCATATATAAATAATAAATTATAAAATTAGTAGAAGGAAAATTGCCATAATGTTGTCATCCACACAGACATAGCCATGGTTAAAATATTGGTCTATGTCCCTTACAGAATTTTCTAATTTTTGATGACAGAATTGTCATTATCTTTGAGAAATTGCATCTAGCATTCTAGTATATCTTCTGGAAGATCATATTAATAGGTTTACAGTAAATTTTCTCATTGAATTAATATCAAATTCAGTTTAGAACAATTATTAATACACATAGTAAATATAATCAAAATACAAACACCCTAGGTACCAGAACATTGTTTAATTGAAGTCTTTCCATTTAGTCCACTTTTGAAATTTTTACAAACTAAAGGACTATACTAAGCTTCAGTGATAAAGCTTTACTCTTTTTTGATCTTATGACTCAGAGGATTGCCAAATTATTACTAAATATATACACAATGTTTTTTGGTAGAAAACACATATTGGAAGAATCAAACCCCAAAGGGTTATAAAAGAAACAATATTGCAACATTAGCTATAAAAATAACTGCTGTGAATAATGTAATAGTACAGAAAGGAAAGGAATGGCTTATGGATCTCCTTGGCTGGGGCTTGGGGACAGGGTGCAATGAGCAGAAATGTGTCCAATGTAGATGACAGCCCCACTATTTCAAACACACTCAGAAAGGAATAGAATATAGTTCATATTTGTATCACACAGTTATGTAAGTATTTATGCCTACAAACCCTAAATATTTTTAACATAATGAAATAAGTCATTTTTGAAATATTTGTCTTTTCTAAGCACTCTCAACTCCCTCTTGGGCATTTTCCATAGTGCAGTAGCTAAGAGTAATGAAAACAAGAGCTTCCTTACAACAGTCCAACTTTTCCTTGGATTAACTAATCATCTAAAATGTGTCAGACCCTTTTTCAAATATTTCCGAAACAAAGAATATTTTTTTCTGCTTCAGAAGAATACATTGTTGACTTGTGATGACAAAAAGGATATGATTAAAAAATCAACTTCTTTTCTCTGACTCTCCTGCAAAAAAAATTAACAACTAAGTAACCAAGCAAATAAACTGTTAGATTAGCAAATATACCTTTTATAGGATCAGACAAATAGTGATGGATATTCACCAAGTGAGTAAGTAATATAGACCCAGATAATGACCTCTTCTGCTTGAAAAATATAAACACAAACCAACCAAAAAGCAATTAATCAACTAATCTCGGTTGATACAAAATGTTGTTTCTCAGGTGGCAGTATTAAGCATGCTGTAATACCCATTTGTTCAAATGTGTATCTTCATGAGTAACTCAAAAGTTTCATAGAAAAACCTTACCTAAGACCAACTGTGTATATGTTACAAGAATATCTAGAACCAAAGCGGGGGAACAAATAAAAAGTGCAAAACGAACAAACAAACAAACAAACAAGAAACAGTATCAGGGGATAGCTCCTCATGATTAAAGGTGGAGCTCTCTTTCTATTTTAAGGCAATTGTTGTTTAGTTTCAATCTAATAAGTATGCAGAATTTCATCCTCCCATCCCCCACTAATATCACTAATGTTTTAGCATTGCTAGAAGTAGATCTATTTACCAGATCTAATGATATACCATTGGTATCTTGCTCTTCTCTTTGGGTGTCTAACGTTGACCCTTCACATTTCAGCATGGAAAGCCTCAGAAGGTATCACACAACATTGATCACGCTCTCATAATAGAGCTGAGTCCAGTATCTTGCTTTGTGGATGCTTGTGTATAACCCAACCACAAAATAAAAAAAAAAAAAAATCTTGGAAAGAATCCATTTGGAACATTGATATTAAAAAATTAGTAACTCTCCCTGTGGACAAATGGAGTATTTAAAAAGACATCCAAACTAACTAAGCAGAAATGACTTACAAATAAAATCTTGCTGCATGATTGAAGTAATAAATGACTGGAAAATTCTGAGCATGAATAATAATTTGAACCAGAACTCTAGTCACTAAATCTTAGTGTACTGTTCCATTTATGACAGGGGTTGGCAAAATATAGCTCACCAGCTATTAATTCAGCTATCACTGTTTCTATAAATAAAATTTCATTGGAACACATCCATGTTCATTAATTTAGATATTGTCTCTGGCTGCTTTTGCACTGCAACAGTGGAGTTGAGTTGTTCCAACAGAGAGTGTATGGCCCACATAGCTTAAAAATATTTACTATCTGACCTTGCATAGAAAAAAAAAAAATACCAATCCATGAAGTGGTATTACCAACCTAACAGGAATCACCAATGAGAGGCATGAAAGCCTCACAGGAGTCCACAGATGTATTTTGGGGGCTGCATTTTTTTCATAACATTAAAAAAGTTCCTTATTATTAGTTTTATTTGTGTGTTTTTACAGAGCATTCTTCCTTCAGTTACACAAGGTCCCTAACTCTCTTGTCTAATACACACTTGCATCTCTCATTTACCCTACCAACTTTAGTCATTTACCTTACTCATCTATCTCATGAAGGAATTTAAACTCAAAACCCTTGATGTAGAAAAATAATAGCAAATGTGGCAGCATATAATGAATGTGGATATATAACATGTCCATGTATATGATTTAAGACATAAACATATAGCTTAAGAAATAAAATTTAGATGAAACGAGATTTCAATTTAATTTCTAATTATAGTTTAGGCATTGATCAATTAAGAGTAAGGGCAATTTGGTTTAGTCAATTCAACAAATACCTGCTGAGAACATTCTCTACTTTATTTCAATGTTCATTAGATATTACTTTTATATCAATTGTCTTTTACTTTCCATGCCTCTTTATGATACCAGCCTGGACTGCTGCCCCAGCAGCTGAATCTATTGTGAGCCAACCCCATCCCTATTGCCAACATAGGACTTCACTGTGCATGTCTTCACTTGCTGACTAGTACAGAATGCAGCATGTCATGTGGTTAGTCTCACCAAAGAAAATATGACCATAGCCAATATAATAATAATTGCAGTTCCAAAGAAATATCAGAAAACCACTATTGGGCTCAACAAATATAATACTATGTTCCATTGCAATTTAGGACACTCCTATTATAATAACATTCAGTCTTGTATTTCAAAGTGATCTCTCTTTCTCGTTTATATATCTATCACACAATACATGCTATAACATGATATTATGCAATACAAAACAATATGCTGCAATATAACATGATATGGTATACAATATGTATATTCTACATTATAAGTATTATAATTCATAAAGGTGCTAACATTGTTATTACCACCATGAGGTAAAAGTAAACTATTGAAAATCAAGAAAAAATTAAAAGTTCTCAGCATATCAATATAAAATTTAAAATCAAAAGAAATGGAAATTTAGAACTGAAAAACCTAATAGCCAAAAAGCAAATCAATGAATGTCTTCAATAACAGAATGGAGATAACAGAAGAATGAGTCAATGCATGTGAATATCTTAGATCAATACAAAGTACTCAATGTGAAGAACAGAGACAAAAGACTGAAAAAGCCTGAGGGTTAGATGGGGAGTGTCAAAAATTCTACCATTTGTGTCACTGAAATACAAAAAAGGAGAAAAGGAATAGAAGGGGTAGAAAAATATTGAGACTAAATAATGGCTGAACACTTCTCAAATTTGGTAAAAGATGTAAATTTACAAATGCAGAGGCTCAGAAATAAAACAAATAGAATAAAATCAAAGACAAACATATTCAGACACATCATAATTATACTAGTAAAGGCCAAAGCTGAATAAAAAAACTATTTTTTCTAGATCTGTAAAGAATGATGATGGCATTTTGATAGGGACTGCATTAATTCTGTAGATCACTTTAGATATTACAGACATTTTAACAATATTGATTCTGCCAATTCATGAGCATGGTAGTGTTTTCTGTCTGTTTACATCTTCTACAATTTCTTTTCTCAGTGTTTTGTAGTTCTTCCTATACAGATCTCTCACCTCCTTGATTACATATGTTCCTAAATACTTAATTTTCTTTGATGCTATTGTGAAAGATGTTGCATATTTGATTTAAATTTTGGCTTGACTGTTATTGGCGTATATGAATGACACTGATTTGTGTGCCTTGATTTTGTATCCTGAGACTTTACTGAATTCATTTATCAATTCCAGGAGTCTCTTGGTTGAATCCATGGGATTGCCTAGATATAATATCATATGGTCAAGAGTGAGAGTTTGACCTCTTCTGCCCCTATTTGCACACCTTTAATTCCCTTCTCTTGTCTGACTGCTCTAGCAAGGACTTCCAGCACTATGTTGAACAGAAGTGGAGACAATGGGCAACCTTGTCTGGTTCCAGTTCTAAGTGGGGATTCTTTCAATTTTTCCTTATTTGGTAGGATATTGGCTGTGGGTTTATTGTAGATGGCTTCACTAATTTTAAGGTATGTCCCATCTATGCCTATTTTGTTGAGAGTTTTTACCATAAAAGTGTGCTGGATTTTGTCAAATGCTTTTCCTGTATCTATTGAGATAATCATATGGTCTTTGTTCTTGCTTTTATTTATGTGGTGAATTAAATTTATAGATTTGCATATGTTGAACCATTCTTGCATTTCTGGGATAAAGCCCACCTGGTCACAGTGAATTATTTTTTTTGATGTGATGTTGGATCCAGTTTGCTAAGATTTTGTTGAGTATTTTTACATCTATATTCATAAGGGATTTTGGTCTGTAGTTTTCTTTTTTGTTGTTGAGTCCTTTCCTGGCTTTGGTATCAAGGTGATATTGGTTTCATAGAATGAGTTGGGGAGGATACCATCCTTTTCAATGTTGTGGACTAATTTCTGCAGTATAGGTATGAGTTCTTCATGCTTCATATGAAACCAGGGAAGACCTCGTATAGTCAAAGAAATTTAAAGCAAAAAGAACAAGTTGGGAGGCATCAGTCTACCACACTTCAGGCTTTACTACAAGGCTATAGTAACTAAAACAGCATAGTACTGGCACAAGAACAGAGATACAGACCTTTGGAACAGGACTGAAAACCCAGACATAAAACCATCCTCATACTGTCATCTGGTCTTCCACAAATCAGGCAAAAGTATACATTGGGGAAAAAGAATACCTATTCAATAAACGGTCCTGGGAAAACTGGATAACAACATGCAGAAGATTAAAACTGGATCCCCGCATCTCACCTCTCACCTGTCACAAAAATCAACTCATGATGGATAGCAGACTTAAACCTAAAGTGTGAAACCTTAAGAATTCTAGAAGAAAATTTGTAGAAACTCTTATAGACATTGGCCTATGCAAAGAAATTATGAAGAAGATGCCCAAAGCAATCACAGAAGCGACAAAAATAAATAAATGAGACCTGATGAAATTAAAAAGCTTCTGTACAGCCAAGGAAGCTACCATTACAGCGAATATACAACTTACAGAATAGGAGAAAATGTTTGCATGCTATGCATATGATAAAAAGCTAATAACAAGAATCTATACAGAACTTAAGAAAATTAACATGAAAAAAATCAAACAACCCTATCAAAAAATGGGCAAAGGAAATGAACAGAAACTTTTCAAAACAAGACAGAATAATGGCCAGCAAACATATAAAAATGTGCTCAACATCTCTAATCACTAGGGAAATGCAAATCAAAACCAAAATGAGATATCACCTAACACCAGTGTGAATGGGCTTTATCAAAAAGTCCTGAAACAGCAAATGCTGGTGTGAATTTAGAGAGACAGGAACATTCTTACGCTTCTGGTAGGACTGCAAATTAGTACAATCCCTGTGAAAAGTAATTTGGAGATATATCAAAGAGCTAAAAAGAGAAATACCATTTGATCTAGCAATCCCACTACTTGCCATCTACCCAAAGGAAAAAAAAATGACATTCTATAATAAAGACATCTGCATTCAAATGTTCATGGCAGCATGATTCACAATTGCAAAGATGTGGGAACAACCCAAGAACCCATCAATACGTGAATGGATTAATAAAATGTGGTATTTGTACCCTGGAATACTACTCAACTGCAAAAAACAATGGTGAACTGGTACCTCTTATATTATCCTAGAAAGAGCTTAAGGCCATCCTTTGAAGTGAGGTATCACAAGAATGTAAAAACAAGCACCATATGTACTCACCATCAAATTGGTACTAACCAATTAACACTACGGTGCTCAAATGGAAGTAATATTCACTGGGTGCCAGTCAGGTGGGAGGGAGCAGTGGGGGTGGGTAAATTCGCAACTAATGTATGCAGAGTGCACTATATGGGGGAAGGGCATGCTTGTAGCCCTGGCTTGGGTGAGGCAAAGGCATTATATGTAACCAAAATATTTGTACCCCCATCATATTCTGAAATAAAAAAAAAATCAGACCTATTCACTTGTATTAATAGTATTGCATTTTATTTTTATTGTTAGAAATGACTTTATATACATAGACTAATACTATGAATGTATAAATTTGATGATGTTATAATACTATTTTCTTCACTTAGTCAGTCTTCCAGCCCTTCAGCCTACTGCCCCTACCTCCAACTCATATTAATAACCTACCAATGTATCTAATTAGAGCATGAATGTAAGAGCCAATATTCTTCTTATCTCCATACTATTACTTCTTGCAAGCTGTGTGACCTTGAAAAAGTTTCATAAATGTTCTGTGACTCAATTTCCCCATGTCTAAATGAAGATCGTAAAACCTACCTTAAGAGATATGACAATTAAATGAACTACTATATGTCAAAACAAATAAATAAATAAATACACCTACCTTGAAATGTCCAGAGACTAGAAATACATTTCATATAAGGAAATACTTAGTAAGTATTTGCCATTATTTTTCAGACATCGTGTCACATCCTAGGAACTCAGAAATAAATAAAATAACTCCTCCATTACAAGCCTGGGATGTTCACTTGTTTAAGGATTTGTCATTTCAGGGCTTATGAGCAGCAGATGCCAAGATTAAAGTAGGTACATTAGAAGTTTATGGGAGGAGGTCTGTGAAGGATAAAGTGGGAGGGAGCTGGAGAAAGGTGACCTTCAGACCAGATGTGTGTTTGACATTCAGAGAAAGGAAACAGATGTGAGGAGGATTGAGCCAGAGTGCTTCAGACTGCAACACAGCTCAGGGCCAGGCTGATGCTGGGTGGCTGTGCAAAGATTGTCGATAGACTCTCCTAGGTCAGGCAGAAATGGTTTGGCCCTGGCACTCCCACCTTTTTCAGCTGCTGCCTGGGAGTGGCCCAGAGGATGTGTGAGCACCATGGCCATGCGAGCTCCATGGTGGATCTGAAGGTGCATCACTGCGAGGCTGTCAACTCTGCTTCCCATGGCAAGTTTTCTTGGAGGGCAATCTGAGCAGCACAGGTCCGTGGTCACCACGTGGATTTCTCTCAAACCCATGCATTCTTGTTGAAGAATATTGGCATCCTATCATATGCCACATATCAATCTGCACAATGTGTCTCCTTTGATATCTAGGTTTTTACTCATCTCCATTATGCAGTTCTTAAGTAGAGAGAAAAGCCAAAGGAGCAGGCTATACCTATGATGAGAACATGATGAACATCTGCAGGCACTTCAGCTGTCACAGGTCACTGCAAGTCCATGACAGAGAAATACCACAGGCAGACAGGTGGATAGACAGACAGATAAACAGAAAAGCCTTCTATCCTTCACAGCCATCTCTCAGTTCTGTTTATATGCCTCTGCTATCCCAGGACTCACTATTGCTTTTGATTTTTGTCTGTTTTTCTAACTATGGTTAACTCTCCACAATGCACTGAATAAAAATCTCAAATTGAATTTCTTAAATAATAATTACATGTAGAGGAAAATCCTAGCAAATGCCTGCCCCGTCAGTGAATAAATGTATGCTAGAGAAAGTTTATCTCGGAAGAGCATCTTGGACTCACTGATATGAAACATCCTAAGTAAAGAGCTGATATAGCTTAAGTAGCCCATCGCTGGTTTCTCCTTTATACTTCCCACTAACATACGGAACCTGCTACATAAGATTTCTCTTTGTGCCACAGCCTTCTTAGATTTAACATATTCAAAGTCATGTGTTTATCCCCTTTACTCATTACCAAATATGTTCCTTCTCCAGTCGCCTTCATCTTATTAAACATCTTCATCCATCCAACTGTTCAAGCCTGAGTCCTATGATTTATTTGTGATTCCACTATTCACCCCTCCTCAACATCTAATCCAATTCAACCCCAAGATATCCTGACTCCTCTCATCTTTCCATCTTTGCAATGGCCATAGTAGTCCATGTTAATATCTTCTCTTGCCTATACTATTGCAATAAGCCCACAGTAATAACTTCTCAATCCATTATTCACATGGCAAAGGAAGTAACTTATTAAAAACAAAAATCAGACCATGTCTCTCACAAGCCAAAAAGCCTTTAGATTTTTGAACTAAAAAAAAAAAAAAAGAATTATAGCTGATAAAAAAATCACTGGCTGTATGTATTCAATAATAGAATAGAAATGATAAAAGAATGATTCATATTTGATAATCTTTCAAAAGTTTACAATTCAATTTTGGATAAAATGTAAAATCTTTCTATGATCTCAAAGACTCCACATCTCTGGTCCTAGCCTCCCCCTCTGAGCTCATTATACACTATTCCTCCTCCTTCACTGCCCCACTCCCATGGACTGATTCTTCTATTCTATTAACACAACAAGCTTATTTCCAACACATTGCTTTTGGACACAGTTTCTTCTGCTGTGATGTTTCTCCCTTGCTGTTTACATGGCCAACCCTTTTCCTTCTGCAAGTCTCACCTCAGGAATTATGTCCTTGTGAATATCCTTCCTGACCTCCCTAAAGTAGCCCTTCTTCCTCAAAACAAAGTAACACATTACCTAATATTCTTCGTAAGATAGAAAACTGTCTAAAAACATTTTGTTTACTTATTCATTTATTTTTCTTTGTCTGCCTCTACCCTAAAATACAAACACTTGGACGAAGATCTTGTTTTTTGTTCAATGTTGTATCCCAGCGTATTAATAGTGCCTGCTTCATAGGAAGCACTCAATTACTATTTTTGAGTGGTATTGGTTTTGAAAAATGAAAGTAATCCTCAAATTACCACCAAGTTAAACGCCTGGGAGGTATTTCAAGGTAAACCACTTTGGATTGGGTGCTTCTGAACTCTTGTGTCTAAAAGGGTTGTTGTGGATAAAAGCAACTGATACTTATGGCTAAGAATTGTAAATTTGGGAGGTAGGGTTTGGTGAAGACTGAGAGCCATATGACTGATCCAGATGTCAGAACATTCCTCCAAATTGCCAAAGTGCCTGCCAATCTTCCAAATTAAAACTGAACAGGCTACTCTTTGCCAAGGATGACGGAAGCTAGAGGAGAAGACCCAAGGTCTACTGCTCAGCTTGGCTTAGACTTTGGGTGAGATTGACTTGTGTGGACATTTGGTCACCTTGAAATAGCCCAAATGCGGCTTGAGAAACTCTATTGTTTGCACCTTTCCCAAACCACTTCTTGTATTACACCAAGGAGACACATTGGTCACTTTGTTGCTAGGATGCCCTAAGCAGTGTCAGTGGAACAGTAGGGTTCTGGAGTTCTAGGAGTTTGCTATTTACTACCTCATCCTCATGAAATAACTGAGAAGAGGAAGAGGCTGAACTCAAAGGAAATTCAGTGACTGGGTTGGCTGCCATGTCTCTGAGGACAACATTGTGACTAGGCAATCCTTCTGTGGAAGATTAACAATTACTGGTCTATCCCTTAACTTCAGTCCTTTATTCCCAAGGTTAGCTTCTGGTATGTACATCAACACTGCTAGCCACAAAAGCACCTCTTGCTTAGCCAGATCATTAAGTTAGACACAAGCTAAAACCTTAAGGGGAATACAATGGTGAACTGTGCTGTAACTAGGTAAACCACATACCTTGACTTGCCCAGGACACTCCCAGTTTATGTCTGATGTACTGAAGTTATTTATTAACAATATCACCAAAAATATCTCAAAACTATCCTTTTTGAATAATCAATTATATGAAAGGCCTAAGAATAACTCACATACAGTGCTTGAGCATTTGTACTCGGAAGATGAATTCAGATACTGAAGTAGCACAACCAACTCTTTAAAAGAATACCATAGTTAGCATTATAGATATGTAATACTGGATATTGATAAGCAGTCTCAAAATGAACTCGTTAACATTTATAGAAGTATAAGAGTTTTTTAATGAATTATTCCAATTCTGGCCTTATAATGAGAAGAGTACACTAGGAAATGATTACTTTGCAGCATCTCTAGCACTTTGCATTAGTATAGGGGATGATATGTCCAAATTTATTTGTATGCATTATGTATACTAAATTTGTATACATTTAAACATTGTGTTGGCTGTTAGCTAAGTAAAGTAGTCCACCCTATTTTAAAAACACAATTAGAGTATTGTGGGAGTTTTATATTTTAATGTGTTCATTTTATATGCTACAGAAGCACTTATGAGCATGTGTTTGTTTTTTTATTAAATGTTTGCCAAACATGAGTGGACCATATCTGAGAAGCTATAATCTCTCACCTCTTCTGTCTGTGGATTCTGGTTCATTGATTAGTGTTAGTGACAGACGAATGCAGTTTCAGATACCATCAGTGATACAAACATACAGTGTGAAAGGCTAACAAATCTCTAAGGGGGAAAATACTTGATCTTGGCCTCATTAAACAATCAAATTGGCTGAGATACCTGCTCCATGTGGATTAATAATAATGCTTTGCATCTACAAAGGATTCAAAGCCTTGGCTATCATAGCAGGGCAATGCATTTTGGGTATTTAAAAACATTATATATGCATATATAAATATATACATTTCTGTATAAAATATACATATAGACAGACACAGACCTTTAATTGCACATCTGTGTGTAGAGACTTAGCTTTGGTGCTTCAATTAAATTAAGTAGCATGAATATTAAAAATTTAGAGATCTGCATCTAGCATCTGTCAGTAAAGAAAATAAAACAAAAATTCTAAGCACTTTGAAAGCATTACTATAAGTAATCCCAAGCCATACAGTTGTAGCACTTAGTGACCAATAAGTGGGCCTAGAAAACATACTAAATAAGCCCTTATATTTATGTGAAGGTTTTACCTTTTAAAAACCCTTCGAACACATTATTTCATTTCATTCATTAAATTCTTTTATGATGATTTGTGGGACTGTTATCTTTCCCATTTTATAGAGAAATCCAAAAGAAAACCATTTCCTCAAATTTCGCACAGTGCTCTCTGATTAATAAAGTACTTCCATATATTATTTCCATGGTTCCTGGTGTTGCCTAGCATGTAAAGTTTCTCATATATAATCTTGTTTGGAATCTCCACCATGGATAAGCAGAAAGCAGAGGTGCTGAGGCAAAGGGGGTCAGTGGTCTTTCCCAGTCCTGTCCTCATTGTAGCACACACCCGCTGAGACATCTCCTTGGAGCACTCAGAACACACATCCTAGAAACATTTTTAAAAACTGTTTTTTAAAATATATTTTAGTAATCTCATGAGCAAGTCATACATTTTACAATGAACAAATTAAGAAATGAAGGTTTAGTGATAATTCCTTTTGGTTGAAAGCAGTTAGTTAGAACACAGCCTATTTTGAAGCTTAGGTTTATGGTCCTTGTCCGTTATTTTTCCACAGTTTGAGAAGTGAGAAAAAACATTTTTTTAAGTCTACTCAAGATAGTACTTCAGAGAAGTGACAATATTGTAATTCCAAATGACCGGGCTATTTAGCAAATCTGAAAAAGATTAGATCTCCTAATTCTGCAGGTCTCCATGCCACTGATTTGGAAATATGGTAGGATGCGTCAGTCCACCAATATCGTGTGTCCATTCGAGATCTCCAGCAGATGGCTGAGCCCTACTTTGGTTAGATGGAGCAGAGGGTCTTTCTTTGCTTTTGCTAATTGACCTTCCAGTTTTTCAAGACTAGTTTTCTATTATGAGAGAGATTGAGGTATCTTTAGCTATTAAATAGAGGGCTGGTCCATTGGGGATGAGTCTTGGATAACAGAGGAGCCTCATTCTCTTCTGCTAGATCTGCAATGGGTGGGTTGGCTACTGTTGCCCAGTACCCTCAACAAATAGTGCCTGGAAGGAGAACTGGATGCTAAGCCTTGCACAGCTCATTGGCACTTCCAGTGGATGGAATCTTCATGCATACCCCTGTGGCCACAATTGGCGTGGCCTCGCCTATTCCCTCTCAACTCCTTCCTGCCAGCTCGTATTGAATCGGAGGATGATTAAATCACCTGTCTCCAGCATTGCATCCAAATTGTGGTCATTTCTTAGATCAAAATTGTTTAATGGTTATGTTGAAGTATGCCTCATTTATTTCCTGGTTCTACTATGGCTCCTTCTTCCCAAATTATTGGCTAATTCGTATTCAGCTTTCTGGGATGGTACAAAGGAGAACTATCATGCTATTTTGCCAAATATCTATTTATTACCTATCTCTATCAACCTATCTATCATATTTATCTATCACCTACATATATTTATCTATCTGTCAAGATAGCTCTCTTAATAAATAAAATTAGAAATAAAGTGTTTTCCGTTAAGAAGGAGATATTTGTCTAAATTAGTAATTTTAGGAAATATTTTTATTTTTCTACTTATACATATATAATTTATTAAGATAGAAGATATATAAGAAAAATATTAATCTGTATAAAATTGTGGGGGCATCTACCAAATGCACCAAATTCTTCACATCAATTGTCATGTTTTAATCCTAATGATATATCTGCATATTTGAAAAACTGACTAGGACCTAGGATTCAAAATAATGCCAGATGGCAGAGTGGGTGAGGAGATATTTTGGGGCACACTGTCAGCTTGGCATTCTTTTACATCACTTTATTTATCTATTTTTAACAGCTTCCTCTGATTACAGATATAGTGGCAGTACCAGCAAAAGGCAGTAACATTATTCTCACAAGATCTTGAAAATCTGATGCCATAATAAGCAGTAGAAAAACCACTTTGGAGATTCTAGGATATAACAGAAGTTGAAAGGGGTAAAGAGAAAGTATAAACTCTTAATTGTTTATTATTCACTTCATGGAAGTTATTGAATGTGTATAATTGTATTCATTGTTGTCACTTTTCATTTAGCATGTACATGCGATGCTATCTTGTTCTCAAGATCCTAGTCTGTGTTTTTCTCTGTTTGTGTTACATATGAAAATGGTATGACATACCGCTAATACTATCTTTACTCTGGGTGACTTTTTATCTGGAGTAAAGGCTCTGAATCACACATCAAGGCTCACTACTTACTGCGGAACCACAGAAAGCATCTTCGTACAGCAGCCTCAATGGACCCCTTACCCAGGCACTAAGTAGTTCTTAAGTGTAATAAAAATAACCACCATTTCAAATGCATCACTCAATATCCCTACCACACTACCCTTTGGTATCATACTACTTTCAATTATTTGGAGGTTATATATGATAATAGATAAATTTAATGTCATTAACCCTGAAATATCTAAAAAGCTCAATAGAAATATAGTTCTACTCCAGAAAAAAATTCTAATTGAAGTTTAATCATCTAAAGAATTTTCATTTACTTGATATATTATTAGCATACTTAATTTGTCTCACCCTGTAATTAGTAGAGATAGTTGGTAAAATACAATCAATGTCTTCTTTGACAACTGAAAATACAGGAGGATCTTAAGATCATTAGTCAAAACATTAGTTCTTATTTTATATCATAAGACCTAATGACATAGAAGATACAGTTAGAATTGACTCAAGAGTCATCACAAACCTATAGATTCCTTAAAAAAAAAAAGGGGGTTCTTTTGTTTTTTCCTTCCTTTGCTTATATCAAGCATCAGAAAAACACTGAGTGTTTCAAAGTCACTGAATTGGGGTTAAGAAACCACAGATTTAAAAACAATATGTTTTCATTACCATGTAGCATAGATTAAAAATACGATCATTTTAAATATGTTTGCTTTAAAAATTAAAATAAGGTTTGTTTTTCAAAATTTGTATTATTTACAGCGTCACATATGTTATTCACAGTTAAGTAAAACTATACATGGTTTCAGATCATCCTTTGAGAGAAGAAGTGTCAGTTCAGGGTACCATTTAAATACAGAGGCTTTATGAGGTATTGGGATATTAAAGTCATTCAAGTTATTAAAAAGTTTTGCAAGGCAATACTAAAGTTTTAAAATGTACAGATTTTTATACAACATTGGATCCTTTAGTGACTGATGACTGGAATTCAAATATATTGAAACGAAATAACATCACCACAGTTACCTGACAATGCTAATATATGTTACATAATGTATGAAATAAAGAAGGCTTCCCTTAAAATATTTTGATTCACAGAAATTTAAGTTGCCAAGAGTGAAGTCATTAATAACCCAGTAATGCCTCTACTAGTTCTATACACAAGAGAATGAAAAAACTAGCCATAGAAATTTGTACACATATTTTCATAGCAGCATTATTCAATATAGCTCCCAAATGAAAACAGCTCAGCTGTCCAGCAACTTGTCATTTTTGGATTAGTTGTTGTAGGTGTATAGAAGCATAATGGTTTTTGTATATTTACCTTGTATTCTCCAACATTACTGAACTCATTTTTTAGTCCTAAGAGCTTTATTCAGTGATTCCTTGGGAATTTCAACATACAAAATCATATATCTGAAAATAGTGATAATTTTACATATTCTTTTATGAAACAGATGCCTTCTTACTTCATTCGTTGCTTAATTTTGGATATAATTTCCTACAAAATGGTTATGAATTGTTGTGAGTGAGTACATTTGTCTTTTTCTTGATCAAAGAGAACAAGTATTCAATGTTTTGACATTAACCATGATGTGTTTTTTTTTCCCAAATGCCCTTTATCAGGTTTTGGAAAATCCCTTCTATAGCTAGTTTTTTTTTTTTTTTTTTTTTTTTAATTTACCATTAAGGGTGTTGGATTTTGTCAAATGCTTTTTCTGCAACTATTGAGATGGTTATATTGTTTTTCTCCTTTATTCTACTGGTATAGTGTATTACATCAATTGATTTTCAAATATCGAACCAATATTGCATTACTGGGAAAATCCTACTTGTTCATAGTGCAAAATCCTTTTATATGTCACTGACTTTGCTTTGGTGGTATTTTGTTGTGGGTTCTGCATCAATAGGCATAAAAGATATTAGTCTGTAGTTATTTCCTGCATTATCTTTCTCTTCATTTGGTTTTGGTGTCAGGGTAATGCTGACCTCTAATATTGAGTTGGAAAGTGTTCCTTCCTCTTCTGTTTTTTGTTTTTTTCTTTTTTTGAAGTTTGCTAAGAGTTGGTATTAATTCTTCTTAAAGTGTTGTAAAAAAAAGCCACCAATGAGACCATCTGAGCCTGGGAATTGCTTTGTTTTTTGTTTCATTTTTAATTGCTAATTCCATCTCTTGTTTACTTTAGTCCCTTCAGATTTTCTATTACTTCTTGAGTCAGTTTTGTTAGTTTCTGTCTCTTTAGGAATATGTCCATTTCATCATTCTAATTTTTCATCTATCTAATTTTTTAAAACTTTTTATCTGTACATGGTCTTTCATTAAAACTCTATTTATTTATCTAAGGTAGATGAGGTATCTAAGGTCCATTCTTTCATTTCTGATTTTTGTAATTTCAGCCTCTCTCTTTTTTCTGTCCAGTCTAATTAAGGTTTTGTTAATTTTGTTGATCTTTTCACAAACAAATTTTTGCTCTAATTGATTTTTCCATTATTTTTCTATTCCTATTTCTGTTGATTGTATTGGATACTATTTGTTAAACTGTAACCATTTTCAGCTTCAGTACTAGACTCAAACATATTTTAAGTTATTTTCCATTGTTAACATTTTCTCCATTAATTTAAGTCTAGACAATGAACAAAATAATAATTCAAGTCCCTGCTTGTAGCATTTGCCAATTTCTACAGTGTAAAAACTCCCACCATGGCTGATTCGTGCTGCTAATGTGATGTCACTCATTGTAGAGCTGGAGAAAGACATGCAGTAACACACCATTATATAGCATACCCACCACACAGATACAATAGACGTATATAATCTGAAAGTACAAAGAATATTGAAATGCAGTAAAATAATTAGGAAGTGAAAAGTTTGGAGCATTATCTTTGCAATGTAATTTAATTATAAGTACATGATTAGTTTTTAATAGTAGCTGTTTTTAAGATCCAGCTTTCAAAATTCCTGAACATTTAACAAGCTAGCTTAACACACCATGGGTTAACGGAGCCTTCTTTAACTATCCCTTTTGTAATAAATTCATTAGCCTTTGAAGTCATTACACTTATTTGTCAAACTACCCAGGGGCCAATCATTACAGTTTTATGGTGCTTTAATTTTTTTTTTTAACATTGTGTCATTCTAATTACATTACAATAAGTTATTTGACATAGGGATCATATTTACACATATTTGCAATTTATGCTCAATCGAGCATATACCTTATCTACAGCTATTAATCTTAATACTTGTTTATTTCTAATATACTTAGTTTCCAAAGAAGCTACTTAAAACCACAGCTCTTTCTGCACAGAAAGAACATAGTGGTATATAAAAACAAAAACTCACTAAGAGGAACCAGGTCATCATTTTCAGCTATCATTGTATTCTTATGTATTTCAAATTATAAAAGGATAAGCAGGTATGTAGAATATGTCCCATTAATAACATTAGCTACAATTTGTTAAATAACTATGATCTCACTATATATATATATATATATATATATATATATATATATGTGTGTGTGTGTGTGTGTGTGTATATATTTGGGGATGAAACAGTATATAAGTGTGTGTATACACACACACACACACACACACACACACACACACCTGTTTCATCCTCATAGCAAACCTCTGAGTTACTTTGTTTTACCATTTTGAAAAAAATGTTTCAGATACACTAAGACTTCCTTCAAATTTACATATCAAACCAGCGGCAGACCTAGTAGTTAAACTATGGTCTACATGCATGAAAATCTGTGTTCACCAATACTGCAGCCCACAGCTTCCCCATTGTATCTTATGGATGGCCTAGTGATCTCACGTAAAGCTTGAAAATGTCCTGCCCAATTATTTATCTAATGGAGCCTGACTAGGACAGGGAGGTCAGGAAGAGTGCATGGAGAACAAAGGGGAGTGTTTCCTACCTGGGGCTATGGTCCACACAGATAGAAAAACAAAAGACAAGACAAGACAAGACAAGAAAAGACAAGAAAAGAAAAGAAAAGAAAATAAGAGAAGAGAAGAGAAGAGAAGAGAAGAGAAGAGAAGAGAAGAGAAGAGAAGAGAAGTAAAAAACAAAGGAAAAGAAAAGAAAAAATGGGAAGAAAAGGAAAGGAAGAGAAAGGAAAGGAAGGAAAGAAAGAAAAGAAAAGAAAAGAAAAAAGAAAAGAAAAGAAAAGAGAAAAGAAAAGAAAAGAAAAGAAAAGAAAAGAAAAGAAAAGATGGGAGGAAAGCAATAAAAGTCATCAGAAGTCATGTCCTGAGGAGGCATTGAATTTATGCCAGCTGGCAAACCCAAGCTGATGGCCAGTTATGCCTATGAGTGGAGAGAAGAAAATGGAGGGGTAGAGTCAACAAGGGATAATATTAAAAAATAATAACACATTTAAATTTAGAAATAATTAAAATGAATATGACATGTTGTCTGGTTAAACTGGAGGATAGGGTATTATCACATGTCCAAAGTGCCTGTTTGTGCAGGGATAGAGATCCATCTAATGGGTTGTAAGAAGATGGAACTTTCATATTGTTTCCTTATGAATTCAAACCCAGTCTGTCTGGGTGCTCAGCAGCCCTGTGGTATATGAAGAGTTGAGTGCTTGCCCTCTCTTCCCACTAGCATTCGGTCTGTTACTGGGGAGGAGTGCTGGAGACAAATAGGAATACAAGGGCATTAGGTGAAGGTGCGATACATGTGTGGACTTGTGGCAATGCCTCAGTAGAATAGCAATTATTTTACTTACAATTCCTGAAAAGCCTGCAGTTCTTCTTTGCCATTTCCCCCAAATATTAGATTATATAAGTAATACTGAAATAATTCTAAAATAAATTACTCAGAACATTTACTCTGTCTAGACACCATGAAATTGGAAACTATCAGTGATAATCAATGAAAATGAAGAACGGTAGAGGGGAAGAGGGAAAAGTATACACACACACACACACACACACACACACACACACACACACACACACACATATATATATGAGAGAGAGACACAAAGAGAGAGAGACTGATTTACCTTCTAAACTATGGAACAAATGCAGAAAAGTCTGGAAACAAACATTTGGCAAGAATCTTGTGCCAAAATCTAGATCGTTGTGTCTATAAAAACGAGCCCCTAGATCCCCTGCTGTAAGAAGCATAATTCACGGAGGCTCCAACGTCTGCCTCTCAGGATCTACCGCCATGTTCACCCGGAGCCCACCCTTCCCGCAGTCCCTGGGAGGGACTGAGCAGAGTGCAGTTGCTGATACCGATCCAGGGGGCACACAGGAGTTGTCCAGCAGGAAACGCTGGCTCAAACATTGACCTGATTGTACCTTTCCTACAACTGTGTTCCAGTTCTAGATTCTTCCTAACCATCCCTCCTTCCTTTTCTCTTCACACAGGTTTCATACCTGCGTCTAGGTGCAAAGTCTCTGCCCTCCTCCGACACTCCTCTCCCACCCCAGTAAGTCTCCTTTCCTCTAATTCATTCTTGGCATCTGCTCCTTGGAAGTCACTGGTTGTTTCACATATGTCAGCTCATCCAATAACCCCAAATCCCTGATGTATTGGTGTAATCAATATTTGACAGTTAAAAATTAAAAACTGAATCAGCTAAATTCACACTGCCAGTAATCATTAGAGCTGAAATCTAAATTCAATTTTGAAAGACTTTAACTTCCACAATCTTTCTACTGTGACTTTTAAAAACATAAAGGCATTGGGCATGATTTTTCTATCAAAGCATTTACAAAAGGTAAAACATATGTGTCTTAGTTCAGGCTCGTATAACAAATTACCATACACTGAGTGGCTTATAAATGAGGATTTATTTCTCACAGTTCTAGAGACTGGAATTCTGAGATCAGATCTGAATTCAGGATCAGGATCCATGGTTGGATTCTGGTGGAGGGCCCTTTTCCAGGCTACAGACTGCCAACTTCTCCTTATATCCTGACATAGTGGAAATAAGCTAAGAGAACTCTCTGTGGTCCCTTTTATGAGGGTGCTAATCATATCATGAACACTCTACCCTCATAACTTCACCTAACCCTAATTACCTCCCAAAGACTCCAACTCCTAATGCCATCACTTTCGGGATTAGGGCTATAACATATGAATTTTTTGGTGGTGGTGGGTCACACACATTTAGTCCATTGCAATTTTCTATGTTAAAGTAAAAAATATAATACAAATGTAAATTGGCCTCCAGATCCTGAGGATTATATTTCTCTTGACTCTTTATTTTCCATTAGATATGTAATTGTTAGACTGAAGGAAAATATGGGAAAAGAGATAATATTTAACTTTGGCAACAGATAGATAGTATTGGTCTGTCTATGCATGGAAATCATGGAAAAGTCTTTTGAAATTTCCTAAAGACAAAGTATTCTTATCTTTTCAGGAGTCTGGTATCCACATTCATCAGTATTAATCAAGCTATTAGCGAGGAGAAAGATAGGTGATAGAATCATCTCCACGAACAACAAAAGGACAAATATTACAAAGTGTGATGAAGGTTGTTCAGAATCAGTGACAACAAAAGGTTAACTTCCTTTTCCAATACCCTCGAATGCAGACCGTGGAAAACCCATTAAGTGTCACCGTAGCAGCTACAGTGGTAAAATGAGCATATATTGTTTACCTAATGAGGGGCTAAAATAGGGTATATATCTGAGTCATTATGATGACACATAGTGATTTAATACTTTTCATTAAACAAAACTAAAAAGGAGAATGATTTTAATAAAAAAAATCTGAATATATTAGCAATAAATTCTTTAAGAATCTTCTATGAGCTGAGCCTTATAATCTTCTGTCAACTTTCAAAACTATTATATCTACTGCCTCATTTAAGAGGGCTTTCTCAGATATAGGCATGTATTAGGGTTCTCCAGAGAAACAGAACCAATTGTGTGAGCATGTGTGTGTGTGTGTGTGTGTGTTTGTGTGCATGAAGAGATTTATTCTAAAAAATTAGCTCATGCAATTTTGTAAGATGGCAAGTCCAATATCTGCAGGTTGGGCTGGCAGGCTGGTACCCAGAGAAGAGCTAATGCACAGTTGAAGTCCAAAGGCCATCAGGCTATAGACGCAGAAAGGAGCTGACATTGTAGTTCAAATCCGTAAATCCTCTGCTGGCAGAATTTCCTTATGCTTGGGCAAAGTCAGACTTTTTTTCTTTTCAGGCCTTCAACTGATTGGGTGAGGCTCACCCACATTATGGAGGGCAAACTGCTTTGCTCAAAGTCCACTGATGTAAATGTTAATGTCATCCAAAACATACTCACAGAAACATCTAGAATACTGTGTAATTGGGTATCTGGGCACCACAACTTAGTCATGTTGACATATAAATTCACCATCACAACTCTACCTCTTGTCAACTTGGCACCCCTTCACATCTTCTTAAAAGCATACTTAATCCTCACATAAAGACAATAACAAGTTCATATTTCTGCCTAACCTGATACAATTACCCATCCTGCCACTGAAAATGCACAATCCCTTCCCCCAAAAGGATGTGGAGTACTTGGTGATATTAACTCTTCTCCTAAATATCCTGTAACTTAAATACTATGATGTAAAATTAACAATATTTAAATATCATGCTATGAAATACTGTCATCTTATGTTACATGAAGGAGAGAAGAATAAGATATTTTCTGTATGCACACACACATTCGTGACAAACTAAAGAAGAAATACTCTCTACAATTTTAGTCCTCATTTCTGTAACTGATCGCATGGTTGAAGCTGGTATTTATAACTATCCACTTCCACTACCCATTCTGTCCATTTTACCTTTGATCTTTTTTTTATATATTTAAAGAAAAGAAATTTATTTCTTATAGTTCTGGAGGCTGGAAAGTCCAGTTTTAAGGGCCACATCTGGAGAAGCCTTCTTATTGCATTGTAACATGGTAGATGGCATCATACGGTGAGAGGGCCCCAGCATGCTTGTCTACATTTTGATCTTAACAAACAGCTAGTCATGGTTCTTTGCCTGGTGGAGTGGCCCAAATCTTTATTCTTGAAGGATGTGGGATCTTAGTGGTCCTAGCTGGATTGGGCTGTTGTAGTTTTCCATTGACTTTAATCACAGGGCATGGTCATACTAACAGACACCCTAAGGAATTTCTTGTATTCTGGTCATATTCTTCCTTACCTTCATTGTGGCATAGAAATCCAATCTATCCTTGGTAGTTAGGATCAATCTTCCAAGCCAGTGCAGTAACTCTCTTTGTTTTGCCTGTAAATTTGGAGGCATGAAAAGCCAAGAGTGGCAGAGTGGCAGTCATAACTTCTCATTTAACAGATTCATTGCTGTGTCTCCTGGTGGAGGCATTTCTCCTGTTGGAATTAAGACCTCTAGGACAACAGATCATAAGGTGGTGAATACAGAACTAGCAATGACTGTAGAGTTAATGATAACACACTGTGTGTCAGAGGGCAGAAAATAAATCCAACTAAAGTTCGGGGGCCTTCTACCTCAGTGAAATTTCTAGTGGTGTGGGGCATGCTAACATATTCCTCCTAAGATGAAGGATATATTATTGCATCTGGCCCCTCCTCCTGTAACTAAAATAAGATATTGAATGCCTAGTGAGTCTCCTCGGATATAGGAGGCTACATATTTCTCATTTGGGTATACTACTCTGGCCCATATACCAAGTGACACAAAAAGTTGCTAGTTTGTAGGGGGGACTGGAACAAGAGGAGGCTCTGCAACAGGTGCAAGCTGGTGTGCAAGCTGCTCTGCCACGTGGGCCATATGACTCAGTAGATCCAATGGTGCCCAAAGTGTCAGTGGAAACTGAATACTTAACCATGGGCCACCAAGCCATCCCATGACCTGAGCTGTCCATCATCAAATGCAAGTAGCATATACAAGATTCTACTTGAGCAGGTCCTGAAAGCACAAGTAAGTTGCACAAACAAGTGGCTCAAATGCCCTTGGACCCCACTTCTGCTACACTACCTTCTCTCTCACAGCCAGCTCCTATGGCCTCATGGGGAGCTCCCTACAAACAGACAGAAGAAGAGAAGATTTATGCCTGGTTTGCAAGTGGTTCTGCATGATACACTGGCACCACCTAAAAGTGGACAGCTGTAGTACTATAGCTCTTCCATGGGACATCTCTGAGGAACAGTGATGAAGAGAATACCTCCCATTGGACATAACTTTGAGCAGCACACCTGGTTGTTCATTTTTCTTGGAAAGAGAAAGGGTCAAACATGTGATTGTGTATCAATTCATGTGCTGTGGCCAGTAGTTTGGCTGCATGGTCAGGGACTTGAAAGGAATATGATTAGAAAAGTGGTGACAAGGAAACTTGGGGAAGAGGTACATGAATACACCTCTCTTAAAGGGTGAAAAACAAGAAGATATTTGTGTCCGTGGTAATCCTCACCAAAGGGTGACCTCAAGAACAAATTTTAATAATTATGGATAGGACAACCCATTCTGTAGATACCAATCAGCTTTCTTCCCCAGCCACCACTGTCATTGCCCAAAGGGCTCATGAGCAAAGCTGTCATCAATCAGTTCAGCAGCATGTACTTGTAATCACCAAGGCCAACCAGGCTGCAGCCACTGCTGAGTGCAGAGACCAACATCAAGCCCTTAATATGGTCCTATTCTTTGGAGTGATCAACTAGCTACCTGGTGGCAGGTTGTACACTTCCATCATGGAAAAAACATCATTTTGTTTTTACTGAAATGGATGCTGTGGACATGAATTTGCCCTCCTTGAACATGATGCTTCTGCCGAAATCATCATCTGTGGATTCATGTTATAGAATGCTTCTCTGCTGTCCTAGTATTTCACACTACATTACTTCTGATCTAGGAACTCACTTCACAGCAAATAAAGTGCAGCAATGGACCCGTGCTCATGGAATTCATTGGTCTTAACATGTTTCTCACCATCCTGAAGTAGCTGACTTGACAGAATAGTAGAATGGCCTTTTTGAAGACACAGTTACAGTGACTGACACCTACAGTTACAGCTAGGTGGCAATTTATTGCAGGGCAGGGATAAGGTTCTCAAGAAAGCTTATACACATTGAATCAGTGTCCATTATGTCTTTATCCCAGAATTTCTATATAGTTACGTTTATTCGGGGTTTTTTTATATGCTGGCATCTTTTAGAGCTTATCTATGCAAAGGATTATATGCCCAAAAGACTACTGATGCTGCAGTGTAGCCAGTAAGTCACAAACTCACCATGAGTCTTGGGTGGTTACTGTGTTATAGACGTCTTCATGGTGGAAGCCATCGGGTAGCATAGAAAGACTCTGGAATTGATTTGAATGCTAGTTCCAGTACATTTTTACTGGGAGATTATGGCTGAATCAAATGCTTGATTGACAATATGATAATATGAGGACTATCTAGGAAGTATCCAGCCATAATTTTCATAATTTTTCGTATTATATGGCTGGATATTTTCTGGACAGTACTTGAATATCAATACCTAAGCACTATTTACTTGTCTTTGGCTCTTTCCGTAATTTCCTCTCTCTACCTTTCTTCCTTTTTCCTTTCTTCTTTTGTTCTTTCTTTTCCTACCCACATTCTATTTTTATTTAGTGTCAGTTATGCACCAGGTGCTCTAGTCAGTGCAATAGATTAAAAAAATTAGCTAACTTGGCTTTCTTCCTAGTAAAGTTAGGCAGAGAAGTTTGGACATAAATAGATAACTCTAATGAAATTATAAGTGCAGTAATATCATTAGTCAATAAATATTTTAGAAGGATAAATGTGGTAGTGATTAAATTTGCTGATTGAAGGATAAATGACAAGAAAATATTGAAGAACAAATGACATTTAGACTGAAATTTGAGGAATGGCAGGTGACTAGTGGAGGCTCTAAGGTGATTTAATGGGGATGCTTTACTTGCTTTACTGATTTTTAGAAACTGGCTGAGCCCAGCAGAAAATAAACATGTAAAACACATTATTTTTCAAAAAGGAAAACCTTTTGAATTGAAGAAGAAACAGACCTCTTTGAAACAGGCCTGTTCAAAGTTAGGGAAGTCAGTGAGGCCCCAGTAACAATATAAGAGAGAAGAAGAAATTCTGATGCTATGTAAGAGGTGAACTCTCCGTAAACTTGGTTGGATACAAATAATCAGATTATTACCATAGTATATGATAATTGCAACAACAATAACAACAACATAATCATGGGGTGATATGGAGAAGAAAGATTCAGAGGAGGGAATGCAGGCGGGATTTCCTAGAATAGGTAACACCTAAGCTGAGTATTGAAAGTTGAATATGAATTAGGCAATGCAGAGTATGAGGATGGTCAAATGGAGCGGCAGGCTGCAACCTCGAGTGTGAGTGTCCAGGAGTCATTTCTGGATTCGTGATAGGTGGCAAAGTTGAGGAGGAAAGCAGATAATAAAGGGCCTGTTTGTTACATAGCAGCCCCCTCCTTATCCACGGGGGATAGTAGCAAGACCCGCAGTGTGCCTGAGACTGTGGATAGTATTCTATTTTTTCCTATATATGCATACCTATAATAAAGTCTAATTTATAAACAAAGCATATGAGAGATTAAAATCAATAACTAATAATAAAATAGAACAATTATAACAATATGTTGTCATAAAAGTAAAATAAATGTTACTTGAAGACACGCACTGTGATACCCAGCAGTTGTTCTGATTACGGAGACGTCCAGTAAGTGACAAGTATACAACGTGCTTATGCTTGACAAAAGGATGATTCACGTCCCAGACAAGGCAAAGCTAGATGACAGGAGATTTCACTGTGCTACTCGGAATTGTGCGCAGTTTAAAATATATGAATTGTTTATTTCTAAATTTATTATTTAATATTTCATGCTGAGATGGACTGTGGGTAACTGAAACCTGGAAACCTGAAATTTGGGAAAAAGAGGGACTACTGAATTGAGGAGTTTGAATTTTATCAAAAATAAAGGGGAGAGTGTTTTGTCCTTGCTACATTATTTAGAGATTTTTATTCTGGACAAGTTTTCTCGTGGTCTTTCTCCTTCCTGTGATTTGTCTCTGCTCTTGATATCTTCTGTTGCAACTTTCAGCTCTCCCTAAAGGATTACCATGGACTCTCTCCCTAGCTTTTTCACACCAGGCTACCTTGGCTAGACAGCTGGCTCATTTTGTTCTCAGTGGGCTCATGTTGTCATATCCAGAAGGGTATAATTGGTTGAAGTTCAGGCAACGTATATGACTTGGTGGCAGGTGACTCTTGCTGCTAAATGGTATAAGGAAAGAGATTTAAGGATAAGCTTATACCTGGAGATCAATATTTTTTTCTCACCAAAAAAAGAGGTTTTAGTTTGTGTTCTTTTTCTTCTCCTTTAAATATTTATTTAGTGAATCATTTTTATTATATATATGTTTTTTATTATTTCAGCATTATGAATGCACAGGTGTTTAGGTTACATATATTGCCTTTGCCCCATTTGAGACAGAGCTTCATGCAAGTCTGTCCCCCGGAAGGTAAGCACCACACCCATTAGATGTCAATATACCCATCCCCTTCTCCACCCTCCCACCTGCCCAACAACTGATGAATGTTACACTATATGTGCACTTAAGTGTTGATCAATTAACACCACTTTGATGGTGAGTAATGTGGTGCTTTTTTTTTTTTTTCCATTCTTGTGATACTTCACCTAGTAGAATGGGTTCCAGCTCTATCCAGGATAATACAGGAAATGCTAGATCAACAATGTTTTGGGGGCTGAGGAGAACTCCATGGTACACTTATACCACATTTTATTAATCCACTCATGTATTGATGGGCACTTGGGTTATATCCACATCTTTGTAGTTGTGAATTGTGCTGCTATAAACATATTAGTGCAGATGTCTTTATTATAGAATGTCCTTTTTTCCTTTGGGTAGATAACTAGTAATGGGATTGCTGGATCAAATGCTAGTTCTACTTGGAGCTCTTTGAGGTATCTCCATATTACTTTTCACAAAGGTGTACTAGTTTGTAGTCCCACCAGCAGTGTATGACTGTTCCTGTATCTCTGCATCTATGATAAAATTTATTATTTGGGGATATTTTGATGAAAGCCATTCTCACTGAAGTCAAGTCATATCTCATTGTGATTTTGATTTGCATTTCCCTGATCATTAGAGATGTTGACCATTTTTTCATGTTTCTTGGCCATTAGTCTGTCTTTTTTGAAAAGTTTCTGTTCAAGTTCTTTGCCCACTTTTTAACGGGGTTGTTTGATTTCTTTCTTGCTGATTTTCCTGAGCTCTATATAGATTCTAGTTATCCGCCCTTTATCAGATGTGTAGCATGCAAATATTTTCACACATTCTGTAGGTTGCTATTTGCTTTTATGATAGTTTCCCTGACTGTGCAGAAGCTTTTAATTCGATCAGGTCCCATTTATTTCTGTGGTTGCCGTGGTTGCCTTTGGGGTCTTCTTCATGAATTCTTTGCCTAGGCCAATGTCTGTAAGAGTTTTTCCAACATTTTCTTCTAGAATTCTTATAGTTTCATGCTTTAGGTTTAAGTCTGTTATCCACTATGAGTTGATTTTTGCAGGAGGTGAGGACTGCAGATCCTGTCTCAGTCTTCTACATGTGGCCATCCAATTTTCCCAGCATCATTTATTGAATAAGGATTCTTTTACCCAGTGTATGTTTTTGTCTGCTTTGTCAAAGTTTAGATGACTATATGAAGATGGTTTTACATCTGGATTCTCAGTTCTGTTCCTTTGGTCTATGTCTCTGTTCTTGTGCCAGTACCATGCTGTTCTACTTACTATATAGCCTTGTAGTATAGCTTGAAGTCTGATAAAATGATACTTCCAAATTTGTTCCTTTTTATTTACGATTGTTTTTTCTATACGGAGTCTTCTCTGGCTCCATACGGAGTATATAATTATTTTTTCTGATGTGTGAAAAATGATGTTGGTATTTTAATAGGGATTGCATTGAATCTGTAGATTACTTTGGGTAGTGAAGACATTTAAACAATGTTGATTCTGCCAACCTATGAGCATGGAATATTTTTCCACCTGTTTTAAGTCCTCTGCTATTTCCTTCCTCAGTTTTTTGTAGTTCTTCCTATACAGGTCTTTCACCTCCTTAGTTAAATATATTCCTAGATATTTTATTTTCTTTACTGCTATCATGAAGGGTATTGAGTCTTTGATTTGGTTCTCAGTCTGACTGTTGGCATACAGGAATGCTACTGATTTGTGTACATTCATTTTGTAACCTGATACTTTGCTATATTTGTTTATCAATTCCAGTAGTCTCATGACAGAATCTTGAGAGTTTTCTAGATATAAGATCATATTATTGGCCGGGTGCAGTGGCTCACGCCTGTAATCCTAGCACTCTGGGAGGCCGAGGCAGGCGGATCGTTCTGAGCTCAGGAGTTCGAGACCAGCCTGAGCAAGAGCGAGACCCCGTCTCTACCAAAAATAGAAAGAAATTAATTGGACAGCTAAAAATATATAGAAAAAATTAGCCGGACATGGTGGCTCATACCTGTAGTCCCAGCTACTCGGGAGGCTGAGACAGTCGGATTGCTAGAGCCCAGGAGTTTGAGGTTGCTGTGAGTTAGGCTGACGCCATGGCACTCGCCCCAGGCAAGAGAGTGAGACTCTGTCTCAAAAAAAAAAAAAAAAAATATTATCAGCAGAGAGCGACAGTTTGACGTCTTCTGCCCCCAATTGGATGCATTTGGTTTCCTTCTCTTGTCTGATTGCTCTGGCTAGGACTTCCAGCACTATGTTGAGTAGAAGTGGTGATAGAGGGCAAACCTATCTGGTTCAAGTTCTAAGTAGGAATGCTTTCAATTTTTCCCCCATTCAGTATGATGTTGGTTATGGGTTTGCCAAATATGGCTTTTGTCATTTTGAGGTAAGTCCCATCTATGCCTATTTTGTTAAGTGTTCTTATCATAAAAGGGTGCCAAATTTTGTCAAACGCTTTTTCTACATCTATTGAGAGGATCATATGGTCTTTATTTTTGCTTCTATTTATGTGCTGAAATACATTTATAGATTTGCATATGTTGAACCATCCCTTCATCTCTGGGATGAAGACCACTTGGTTGTGAAAGATTATTTTTTTTGATAAGCACCTGCATTCTGTTAGCTAGGATTTTTTTTTTTGAGAATTTTTACATCTATATTCAGAAGGGATATTGGTCTGTAGTTTTCTTTTCTTGTTATGTCCTTTCCTGGTTTTGACATCAGGGTGATGCTGGCTTAATAAAATGTGCTGGGAAGGATTCATTCCTTCTGAATGTTGTGGAATAATTTCTGCAGGATAGGCACCAGTTCTTTTTTGTAGGTCTGTTAAAATTCAGGTGTGAAACCATCTGTTCCTGGACTTTTATTTTTAGGAAGATTTTTTATTGCTGCTTTTATTTCAGTACTTGATATTGGTCGGTTCAGAAATTGTATTTCTTCCTGATTGAGCCTAGGGACGCTGTGTGTTTGTAAGAATTTGTCCATTTCCTCCATGTTTTCAAGTTTGTGTGCATAGAAGTTTTTATAGTATTCATAGATGATATCTTGTATTTCCATGGTATCAGCTGTGATTTCTCCTTTTTCATTCCTGATGAAGCTTATTAGAGTCCTTTCTTTCCTGCTTGTTGTTAATCTAGCCAGAGGCTTGTCAATTTTGTTTATTTTTTCAAAGATCAACTTTTTGTTTTATTAATATTCCATGTAGTTTTTTTGTTGTTGTTATTGATTTCATTTAGTTCTCCTCCAATGTTTGTTATTTCTTTTCTTCTGCTGGGTTTGGGGTTGGTTTGCTCATCACTTTCCAGTTCTTTGAGACAATTCATTAGATTGTTGATTTGTAATCTTTCTGTCTTTTTGATGTAGGCATTTATGGATAGAAATTTTCCTCTCAGGACTGCTTTAGCTGTGTCCCACTGATTTTGATAACTTGTGTTTCCTTTATCATTTAGTTCAAAGGATCTTTTGATTTCCATCTTAATTTCCTCCTTAACACAATAATCATTCAGTAGAAGGTTGTTTAGTTTCCATGACTTTGTGCAGAGATGAGAGTTTCTGTTGGAGTTGATTTCTAATTTTATTCCACTGTGGGCTGAGAAAATGCATGTTATAATTTCTATTTTTTCAATTTGGTGACACATGTTTTATCACCTATCATATGGTCAATCTTAGAGAATGTCCCATGAGCTGATGAGAAAAACATACATTCAGTGGGTTTGGGGTAGAATGTTCTGTAATCTCAGCCAGGCCCATTTGTTCTAGAGTTCTTTTTAAGTTCATAGTTTCTTTGTTTATTTTCTCTTGGGAGGATCTGTCCTGTTCTGTCTGAGGTGTGTTGAAGTTCCCAGCTATTATGGTGCAGCTGCTTATCATTTTGTTTAGATCAAATAGGATTTACTTTATGAATCTGGGTGCAATTGAGCTAGGTGCATAAATATTTAGAATTGTTATGTCTCCTTGTTGAATTTTATCCTTCACCATTATATAGTGACTATCTTTGTCTTTCATTACTTTTGTTCATTTGAAGACTAAGTTATCTGAAATCAGAATTGCTACACCAACTTTCTTTTGGCTTCCATTTGCATGGAATATTGTTTTCCACCCCTTCACCTGAGTCTGAATGCATCTCTGTGGGTTAGATGTGTTTCCTGAAGACAGCAGATAGTTGGCTTATGTATTTATCCATTTGGCCATCCTATGACTCTTTAGTGGGCCGTTCAAGCCATTCACATTTATGGAAAGAATTGGTAAGTGGGGCAGATTTCTATTCATCCTGTTGAGTTGAACTTTGTTGCTTTGTTTTCTCTCTTGAGCCATTGTGGTATCTGGTCTTTGACCTTTAGCTTTTGGGTGATGCTGCACTGGTGAGTGTCTATTGTGCTGATCTGTGTGTAACACTGTTCTGAGTACTTCCTGGAGGACAGTTTTTTCTATTACTAGAATTAGAACTAAAGTTTAACAGATTTGTGTGTCAAAGAAGAAAAAAAAAATCCTCAATTTACTTCCTCATCAGGATATTCTATAGTTGCTACACCTGGGCATCATTTTCAGTGAAAACAATGATTTTTGGAATTTGTTCAGATCCAAGTGGCAATGTGAAATGTTATACATAAAATAGTGGTTTGCTTTGCTGTTTGATATACCTATGCCTGGATATCTGTTTCAGATAAGAAATTGTGTATCACATATACATGACATGAGAAAGGATATAAATGATTTATAGTATTTAGTCTAATTCATCACAATCTTTTTTATTTAATCTAGAGAATGAAAAATAAACAGAAACATACTAGTATCAGTCTTCTCTTATGCACTTGAGGAAAATTACTGAAGTCATTTTCCAGCAGTGTTTTTTCTGATCCAATTCCAGAAAAGGTACATAATTATCAAATTAGTTTCAACTTCCCTATTTTGTCCACTCAGCACACTAATCTAAGTTTGATATTTTTACATTTATTTCATATATAATTGGGAGATGCCCATGAGGTGTTAATATTTTCTTTCTCCTCCAAGGACATTACAAGAAGGAATTATATTACCTTAATGGGGGAGAAAGCTTGTAGAAAAAGTTTAACAGACAATAGGATGGAGGAGTTTATTAAGGCAAGTTATATTTAGAGAATTGTTTTACTAATTCTAGTAATAGAAAAAACTGTCCTCCAGGAAGTACTCAGAACAGTGTTACACACAGATCAGCACAATAGACACTCACCAGTGCAGCATCACCCAAAAGCTAAAGGTCAAAGGCCAGATACCACAATGGCTCAAGAGAGAAAACAAAGCAACAAAGTTCAACTCAACAGGATGAATAGAAATCTGCCCCACTTACCAATTCTTTCCATAAATGTGAATGCTTACATTGTATGCTTACATTGGATGACATAGATGAAAATTTCTGAAGACCAGCTCTGAAACTAGTCCAGACCTATTCCTTTAAATATTCAGTGTATAATTTTGCATGTTTTCAAAAGAATTAGAAATTTTACAAAGCACACTTAATGTATTTTGAACAAAGGCTTTTTGAGACTATAGTATTTGTTTCTTGTAGGAGCTCATTTAAGTGTAGAGCTCACCTATATATTCCTTCACATAGTCATCAAGCATTTATTCATCCTCTTCTCAATTTCTTGCCTCTGCTACATGCTGAGAACATAAAATGGAAAACATACAATACCTGACCTCAAGGATTTCAGTGTCTTTTGTAGAGGCAATTGGTTTCATAAACAAATAATTCCATGTAGTGTAATGGCCACAAATCTTTGGATATAAAATTTGCAAAGATCAGCATGCTCATCCTAACAACTAAACTCAGATAGATAAGTTATAAGAACAGATTTTATTAAATTCCATTAGATAGCTAAACACACAAAGAAACTTCAAAGACCAAACTCCAGAGAAAGATCTTTGCTTAGAGAAGACTCATCACTGCTCTCGTTTATATAGAAACATATGATAATGAGAAAATTTCCATAAATAAATGAAAAGGAAATCAGTAAAATTTTTACTCTAAAGCACCATGGGAATACTCTCATGACAGGTTAAAATCCTAAGGCACCCCAGCCACTAAGCGTGTCTAGTCACTCACCACTTCTTTCACATTGTAATTTACACAACACTGGCAGGAAGCATGGCATGATAAAAAAAAAAAAAAAAAAAGGAAAGGAAAAGTAGGAGAGTTGCTGAGAAAGTCATTGTGAAAATCTTGGCTTTCAGCTACCAACATCTGAGAAAGGAGCAGAGTTAAAGGAAGAGAAACCTCTCCAAGAAGTTTAGGGCCTTTCCAAAGGGTAATAAGGTCACTCTCAACAGACCAGGGCAAAGGCATCAGGACTGAAGGAGTTCTCTCAAGGTTCAGAAACTTGTGGGCAGAACTTCAAAGCAAAGAGAACTACCAAGTGATTCAAAAGCAGAAAGATGAGCTGGAAAGTGGGAAAAGATATTTCTTTCATGGTTCAAAAAATTGAAGATAGAGGAAGATCTCAAAAATATGGACAGTGTTCAGTCACCTATTGGTGTTGTTCAAGAGAACATCCTGACCACACCTTGAAAACACCTGAAGCCAGTATAAAATGAGTCAAATTAAAATTGCAACAATTTCCAGACCAAGCAGAAATACAAACTAGATTGCATCTATTTCCACTTCAGAAGCGTGGTGTAAGAAATGGAATGCTTCTTTCCTGGAATAAAAAATGTGTGGCCAAGAAACATATGAAAAAATGCTCAACATCTCTAATCATCCGGGAAATGCAAATCAAAACCACAATGAGATATCACTTACCTCCAGTGAGAATGGCCTTTATCAAAAAGTCCCAAAACAATAAATGTTGGCATGGATGCAGAGAGGCAGGAACACTCATACACTGCTGGTGGGACTGCAAACTAGTGCAACCTCTGTGGAAAGCAATATGGAGATACCTTAAAGAAATACAAGTAGATCTACTATTTGATCCAGCAATCCCATTACTAGGCATCTACCCAATAGAACAACAGACATTCAATAAAAAAAACATCTGCACTTGAATGTTTATAGCAGCACAAGTCACAATTGCAAGGATGTGGAAACAACCCAAGTACCCATCAATACATGATTGGATTAATAATATGTGGTATATGTATACCATGGAGTACTATTCAGCTTTAAGAAACAATGGTGATATAGCACCTCTTGTATTATCCTGGATAGAGCTGGAACCCAGTCTACTAACTGAAGTATCCCAAGAATAGAAAAATAAGCACCACGTGTACTCGCCAGCAAATTGGTTTTAACTGATCAACACCTAAGTGCACATATAGGGAATAACATTTATTAGGCGTTGGGCAGATGGGACGGGGGAGGAGGAGATGGGTATATACCTACACAATGAGTGTGATGCGCACCGTCTGGAAGATGGACACCCTTGAAATTCAGACTGGGGGGGCAAGGGCAACATAACCTAAACATTTGTACCCCCATAATATGCAGAAATAAAAAATAAAACAAAATAAAACAAAAATGAAAAAAAATTATCCAATATGAAGAAGACAGGAAAAGAAATCACAGCTTCAGTGGCTTATGAGATGATATTAAGTGATCTAACACATGTCTAATTTGAATTCCAGAAAGAGAGAACACGTAGAATAAGAAAGAAAATATTTGAAGAAATAAAAAAAAATGTGTATTTCATTCCCTACTTTTATTTTATAGAAATGTCCAATATATCATAAAAAATAAAAAGCCATGTGTGGAAAGTGGCAAATATTAGAGGATATATGAACATAATAAAATATAATCAAATAGAAATCAAAAACATATACAGAATGAATAATAGACTGGAATCAGAGAAAAACATAGTGAAGTAACAGGACAAGTGAAAATATCCAGGCTAAAATATTAAGAAAAGATGTGAAAAAACAAAACAGAGCATCACATCTGAGATCTGTGATAAAATATCAAATAGTGTAATGCCTGTGCAATTAGAGTCACAGAAGAATAAGAAAAAGGAAATGCAATAGAATAAATATTTTAACTAATAAAGATCGGCAAATTTCTAAAACTACTGAAATATATCAATCTGCTGATCAATCTGCCAAGAATCTCAGTGAAGCTAATGTAGGTTAAATAAAAATCATACTAATAGTCAAGTTGCTGAAAACCAAGGAGGAAGAGCAAATGTTTAACATGAACGATAGAAAAAAGGGGACTTTAAATTTAAGAGAAAAATAATACACATAATAACTGACATCTCACCAAATTAATGGAATCCAGAAAAATGGATTGACTTTTTAAAAGAATGAAGCGACATGGAAAAACAAACACCACATGTACTCACCACTGAATTGGAACTAATCCATCAATACTTATGTGTACATATGGAAATAACATTCATGGGAAATCAAGCAGGTGGGGCGGAGGGGATGGGTAAATTCACACTTAACAGGTACAATGCACACTATCCGGGGGATGGGTGCACTTATAACTTTGATTCAAAAGGTACACAAGCAATTTATGTAACCAAATGTTTGTACCTCCATAATATTCTGAAATAAAAAAATATTAACTCATTATAACAAAAAAAAGAATGTAGTGACAACAAAATAGAGTTAATTTATAGATTTATACCTAGTAAACATATTTCAAAAGTGAATGTGAAAGAAAGATCTCCTAAGGCAGATAAAGATTGAAAGAATTTGACTTTAGTAGATACACACTATCAAAAAAGGCTAGAAGTACTTTAGACTGAAGGAAAATGTTATTACATTAAAAACTCATACTTTAAGAAAAAAGAACAAGACCCTTAGAAGTGTAATATGTATGCATAAATATAAAAAACATTTAAATAATTTATTCATATATTAATTTATAGAATCATACATATATTCATAAATGTGTAATACAATTTGGTAAAAGACTATTCATTTTTTAAAGCAATAATAATTATAATGTATTGTATAGTTGATGGTATATGTTAGTAAAATGTAAGGCAAGAAGAACATAAAGGGTGAGGGGTAAATGGAGTTAAACTGTTTTAAGATTTTTACTTTGTTCAAGGACTATTTCATTATTTTTGAAAGAACAATGGAATAAAAGTCATATCTTAATCTCTAGAGTTCTGTTCAATAGACTTTTCATTATGATGGAAAAGTTTTATGTGAATAGAGGTTAGTTCTTTGTGCTGTGATGGAAAAGTTCATATGAACAGCATTTTATATAAACTCTGTCCACTATGACTGAGGAATAAAAATTGTAATTTTATTTAATTTTAATTGATTTAATTTTATACAGCCCCATGTGGCTAGTGACTACAGTATTAGAGATTGCATCTGACAAGAACCACTAAAAAATAAGATGTGCAGATGCTTTTTGATTTATGATAGGGTTAAATCCCATAAGGATAAACCCATTATAAGTTGAAAATAACAAAAATAAAAAATGTATTTAATACGCTTAACCTACAGAACATCATAGCATAGCCTAGCCTATGTTAATGTACTCAAAACACTTACGCTAACCTATGGTTGGGCAAAATCATCTGGCAACACAGTCCACTGTAAAGTGTTAGTTGTTGACTTTCCTGATATCGTGGCTGACTGGGAGCTGCAGCTCACTACTGCTTGCTGCCCCCCAGGGAGAGAGAATACCATACCACATATTGCTAGCCTGGGAAGATATCGCAATTCAAAATTTGAAGTATAGTTTATACTGAATGCATACCATTTTTGCACCATCGTAAAGACAAAAAATTGTAAGTCAAATCATTGTAAGTTGAGGACTGTCTGTACAGTCAATTTACCTAATAGAAGAAAAGGAAGAATAAGGAACAAAAATCAAATATTATA
>RJWJ010002263.1:0-104830 GCA_004363605.1 Indri indri
CAGGACAGGTACACTGCAGGACAGGTATAGTGCAGGACAGGACAGGTACACTGCAGGACAGGACAGGTACACTACAGGACAGGACAGGTACACTGCAGGACAGGACCGGTACACTGCAGGACAGGTACACTGCAGGACAGGACAGGTACACCGCAGACAGGTACACCGCAGGACAGGTACACCGTAGGATGCGTCTCTGCAGGAATGCGATGTTTTCTCATGGCTAGACTGGGTTCTGGGTTACGGGGAGGAAGACCACAGGGGTAAAGTGCCGTCCTCGTCACATAAATTTATTTTTAAACTCACGGACTGGAATTAACACACCCCTACCTCCGCTAAACTGGTTTTGCTGAACAGCTGGCTGTCACACAAACAGCTCCGAGGGAGCGGGGTAAACAGTGAGTCTCTGGAGACTCGGCCGCCAGGCGCGTGGAAACTCGGCTGTACCTGCCGGCAGAACAAACGCTCCGGCTCCTGGAGGGCCGAACGCCCACTGCTCAGGAGACGCAGTCCCAGCGCTGAGCCCTGCCTGGCTCGGGGACTCCACGCCACCCGTCTCCCCGACAGCCGCTCCATTCACAGAAAACCCCACCAAAAGCCAGTTACCTCTGCAAACTTTCTCTTGCTACAGGAAGAAATCAGAACTCATAAAAGTGAACAAAATGAGGCCTGAATCTGGCAAGTGGGGAAATCAAACACTCCCACCTTAACCGCATATTGCGGTGATCAGAACCCAGTCAGATGGCCGCTGCTGGCTTTGACATTTTGTGGCTCTTCCGTTCCTCCGAGCTCCCCGCACGCTTCCAAAAACAAGGATAAATTAACAGCACATCCACACACCCAACCAGAGCCAACTTCTGCTCCCAAACATACGGCGACAGGAGACAGGATGCACCCAAAGCAGCCCCTGGCTGTGCCTGACACAGCTTTCCAGGAACACAGGGAGCCAACAGGACAACTGGCTTCAGCTGAGGTCTGCAGACGGGCCTGGCGGAACACCGAGCAGCCTGGACCCGGGCCAGGCTCGGGACAAGTTACAAACAACGAGATAACAAGGAATGCTGGCTTGTTTTTGTGCACTGCTGTCTCTTCAGGGAGAAGAAAGAAAAGAAAAAGGTGGGAGAGAGATCATCTGAGCTCCTCTGGTCTGGAAACCGAGGAAGCCCCGGCCACGCAAAACTGCGTCCCCCGGACCCACAGCCAGGAGACTCTGCCTTGGGGAAGGGGAGGCTCAGCCCCAGCATCCGGCCAGGCGCTGAGGCTGCTCCAAAGGGAAGAGACGGCACCAGGAAGAGGAAAGAGGGACAACTCAGCTCTCTCGGGCTCTCGGCTGGCAGGTCCATGCCACCGGCTGGATCTGTTTTATCTCAGTCCCAGAGCACATGGTGCGAGACCTCCCAGGATGGCTCCTGCAGAGCCCAGAGCTGCCCATCCGGAGTCCTCCCTCTGCACCCTGGGTGGTGGCGGCCTCTCCTCCCGCTTTCCTGCATTCAATCGGTAACTTCAAATCCCTTTCATGGGAGGCCTCTTCCAACCTCTGCAGCAGCTCCCCGAACCCGGTGACTCACCCTGACCCTTGCCCCACCCCCACTGGTGCAGACATCAAATGGCATCTATTAACCAATTGACACACTAAATATAACAAGCTGCATTTTAAGCTCAAAGTTTATTCACGTTGGTCTTTTAAAATCCAAACTAGCATTTGATGGTCAATATCTAAATAGTGACTATATGCAAAATGAGAAAATAAGTTCATATTATTTTTCTACTAAGGCAGTTCTCTTAAAACTGCAGCAGCGGCCATGAGATTCTCATGGATTTTGATACACACAGTTTGCAACCGACAGAGACCACAGTATTCAGTGAGATTCTGAGGGAGCTTCAGTCAATCCAGAAGATTCCATAAGCATCCAAGGCGGAAGTGAGATTCAGCCACCGACCCCATTTCAAAAGCCACGGGAGCAGTTTTCACACCAGGCATGGCCCAGGGCCTCGAAGCTCTTGCCCAGTGCAATGCTGAGATTCTACCGGGAGCTTAGGTTCGGTTTCCCAGTGGTGGAGTTTTCTTTCCAGTGAGAACATGAATGTGAAATTGACTTAAAGGTATCTAAATAGACTGTGAATGAATAGGTAACCAGTACTTAACAATACTGGTGAAAACTAGGTATTCAGTTTACATAGAACCAGAGAATACAGGACTGGCTCTGTAGAAAACGATGGTGAGGATGCTCGCTTGTCGGGTCATTCTAGCCAGTGTCTCCGAATGACTGTGTGAACTCGAGTGCATGGAGCCACCTGTCCCTCCTGTCCGAGTGAAGACCAGCCGCCCGCCGTTCCACCACAGCAGGGTCTGGGCTTTGCCTGTAAACGCAGGGCTGCCCACTGCTCACTGCCCCGGGAAGTCCTCTGCAGGGCAGGACACGGATCACCCACTGCCCGCTGCCAGTTTCCACCAGCTGCATGACCGGGTGCTGCCGGAAGGCAAAAGTCAAAGGGCCAGGGCCTGGTAGCAGGAAGCGGCTGATCTCAAGGAGGCCACGGCTGGGCCAGGAGACTCCCAGACATTTTAGCAGAGACAGCACTGGGCACGGAGCTGCCCCTGCCCCTCTCCAGGTGAAGCCCAAATACCTGGAAACCGGAGAGAAATGCCAAAGTAATGTTCTCTTGGGTAACTCAAACAACTGGAAAAAAACCCAAATTGTTCCTTTCTTCTTTTAAAGTGTACTGAAGTTTGAAATATATCCCTCAGCCGAGCTCCAGAGCAAAATCGTGCCAGAGAATCACACGCACAGGCCCCAGAGCCCCACGGCTCCTGGCAAAGGCATCAAAAACACCATCTCCTCAGAAACTGCGGTTGTAGAGGCCACGTCCATGCGAACCGGCCCACAAATCCACTCATCACGGGATGCATGTAACTGCCAAAGAAATCGGAACACCTGCAAACAGTGGTCCTCAACCTTTTTGGCACCAGGGACCGGTTTTTGGGAGACCATTTTTCCACAGACCGGGGACTGGGGGCAGGGGTTGGGGGCAAGGGTTGGGGGAGGAGGAGCTCAGGCGGTGAGAGAGTGGGGAGGAGCTGCGGTAAACACAGCCAGGCTCCCCTGGCAGGACCAGCACTCACCTCTGCTTGCGCCCCCATCCCCACCCCCGCCAGCCCCTAACTTCCACGGCAGACAATTTTTCTGCAGATGGGGAGTGCAGGGCGGGGTAGGGGAGAGGTGCCGAGCTCTGTGGCCAGGTGCCGGTCCACGGCTGGGGGTTGGGGACCTCAGCCTATAAACACAATAAACATCCCAGTCCATGAATCTCACGCCACCAACACCTTCGGACGCATGGGGAGTGCAAGGAAACCCAGCCAAGAACCCAGAAAGTCACATCTGTGCCCAAGCCAGGACCACTAGGCCTCGTAACCCACCCGCAGCGGAAGTGTGGCAGCCCAGCGGGGACGCGTCGAGAGGCTGGGGACGTGTCGAGAGGCTGGGGACGTGAACACAAAGCAAGAAGAGAAGAGGGGGACGTGCTCCCAGGCAGGTGTCTTCTCTCCAGCACACCCGGCCCTCCAGCCCCCAGCAGTCCTGGCTGCTGACCTGGCACTGACGCTCCTCGCCCAGGACACCCCTGGCTCTTGCGTGACCAGCCAGAAGTTCGGCCGCACCCAGCCAGTTGGAAGCAGCGACCTGCGCCACGCACACGGCACTGCGCAGGCGTGGACAGCCCCAGCCCTTCCCTTTCCAAACCACCATGGGAAACGATGCTTTACAAAATGTTCCCAGTAACTGGGGAATAACAGAAGGGAATCGAATCACAGAAAGACTTGTAAAAGCAGACAGATACTCCGACTGTTCTCGGAGGCTATATAGAGGGGCCCCAGAGGGGGTGGCCCAACCTGACTCCCAGCCTGCCACCCAAATCCCTATTGGTGCATTTCCCAAAGGAAACCTGCGGCAGAGGAAGACCACGGTGGGTTTCAGCGCTTCCAGGCCGGTCCTCGGTCCGTCAGTTGCCCAGAGAGGCCTCTGCATCCTTCCAGCCATCAAACGGCCTCTACCTCTGTCGTCTCATCGCACCTGCATGGATGCAGCAAACACCTCCCCTCACAAACAACCTTCAGGGACACTGACATCTACATCAGCCTTAGGAAAGAACCACCTTCCTAGACCGAATCCTTTTCTGCAAAGACACAGGCTCCCCAGGACAAAGACTGCATGGACGAGGCCGTCTGTGCCTCCCCAGTCCTCAGCCCCGCATGCCTCCTCTCCAGGGCAGGCGCCTTGTCTGGCTTTCCGGATGCTGCAGACCACGTCAGGGATGAAGGCCACCAAAGATCTGGTTCCCTCCTCAGCAGGAACCTGGGCTCACTGCCATCTAACCAGCGGCAGCAGTGCCATCAAACAGCTCCAGTGGTCTCCTGACCGCCCGTTCCCACCGTCGCAACCACTGTTCCCATCGACGACTTGATGCGCAACACTGACAAGGTACCAGGCGCTACAAAACAATAAAATTCCTCACCTCTCTGCTTTGCAGCTAAAACTTCCCAGTGAAAATCTCTGCTTTCCATGTCACATGTCACTGCTGAGCATCAGACCAGGACGGGGACACGGGGCAGCAAGAATCCGCCAGTTGCGGCCCCTGATTGGGTTGAGCCCACGTGAACGTGAAAACGAGAGGCACTGAGAATTCTGCCCAACACGGCTCGGTGCTGAAGGGGGAACCTCCACCACAGACCCCACCCTACCGACGTGAGCAGGTCAGAAAGGTTCTGAAGGCAGCACCTGGAAACCCAGTGTGTACTGACAACGGACTCCACGTTTTCTCTGAAAATCCGACAGCACTGCCCAAATCCTGCTGAACCAACAAGCCACTGAGAAACACAGTTGTAAAAAAAGTCCAATTTCTACAAAAGATTTCCTAGGAATACTCATATATATTTTTAAAAGAATGCAAACTAACCAAAACAGAAGGAACCCTTAGCTCTTATAACACAAGCTGTTCTCCTGGCTTGGGCACCTGCTGTGGTCTGAGTATTGGCATCCCCCAAAATGCATGAGTTGGAACCTAATATCCAATGGACAGTGTTAAGAGGCGGGGCCTTTGGAAAGTGATCAAGTGATGAGGACTCCACCCTCGTGAATAGCGCCCTTACGAAAGAGGCTCGAGTGAGCTCCCTCGCCCCTCCACCGTGCGAGGTCGCAGCAAGAGGCACCACCTAGGAAGCAGAGAACGGTCCTCACCAGACACCGGATCGACTGGTGCCTTGATCTTGGACTTCCCAGCCTCCAGAACTGTGAGCAACAAATTTCTGTTGCTTATAAATTATCTAAAGTATTAAAGCATTTTGTTACAGCAGCCTGAATGAACTAAGATAGCACCTAAACAATCACGTGACCAATCTTCTAAAAATTGGCCTAAAAATTTGAAGTTCAAAAACAAAAACTGCCACCAATCACAAAACTTCCTTCAGTGAAGGGCTCTGAAGACGATGGCTCAGCGTTCACAAATCCCAACATGTGAAGTGAATACCGAGTCAAAGAGCTCATCTGACAATGTGCAGAAGGAAAAAATTGCCCCATTTAATGAACATCAAGACACTTAAACCAACTGTACCCAATTCTTTACAAATGTTATTTCAAATGGAACAAAAATAAATACATTTAGGTCACCTACGTATTTCATTTTTTAAAAATATCATTTTTAAATAAGCTTTACTACTACCTTTCAAAAGTACACAGTTTAGTGAACCTTAGGAAACGGCTGTAACGCTGAATGCTATTTTCAAGGGAAAATCCCAAAGGCTCTAAACCACATCGCAGCATGAATCAGCTGGTCGGTCCTAAGTCCGGGTCACACATTCAAGCACGAGCAGCTGGAGGACACTGGGCGGAGACAGAGGAGAGGACGGTCAGGGCTGAGGGGACAAGGTTCCCTGGAGTCCCCTGGGAGTAAGGCCACTGTGGGCACCAGGATGGTGGCCCTGACAGACCACCGAGAGCCGCAAGCCCAGCGCCGTCTCGGAGGGAAACAGCCGCTCGGGCTCCTGGTGTCACTGCTGGAGACCAGGGATGTGCTCCTCTGTCTCCGAATCGCCAGTGCCGCTCTGCGACAGGCAGAAGTCATCTCTTCTATTTCTATTTTCTGTCCTAGGAAGGGGGTGAGGAGCAGCAGCAAGCGTGGAAGTAACGAGGAAGGTTCCCTTTGCTCTCACACGCATCGCTCCTCCCCAAGGTCAATGCCCCCAACACGGTACTGACGAGGTGGCCGAAAGCAAACCAGTTTAAGAATACAAAGCCACGTGTGATTCCAACGAGTTTAGTTATTTGCTTCATTTGATTTTTGTCCTCATCATTACAATTTTCCTAAAAGTGTCCATTTTTTACCATGTTCTCACGAATCGAACAAAGTGAAGGCCGGTGAGTGGCAGTAAATGAGAGGTTTCCACCATCATCCCCCACGTGAACTCGGTCAGCCAGTCACCCGGCCAGCTCCTTCAAGGACTGGCAAAGAGAGCTCAGAGACAGTTCACAAAAACACCTAAGAAGCATCGAAAGCAAAGTTCCCCGACAGCAAAACGCAGGCTCGCTGAAACCAACCGCAGCACAAAGCCTGCGCTGCGGGAGAGAGCACCTGGCCGGGGGGCGGGACCCGCCGGGGAGGGGCCCACGATCCTGTCCCCGCAGCGCACGTGTCCCTTCTGGGAGACAGTCCCCCTCGGCCTCACATACCCCTTCTGGGTTCCCGTGCCCTGCCCCTCCCTTCAGGTGGCCTGGACTGCGCTGACCGAAGCGGCCTGCCGCACCCTGCCCCGGCCCAGAGCTCCCCGCAGGTGGGCGGGGTCAATTCCCGCAGAGCGCCCAGCGTTCCGCCCCCCAGGGCAGAGGACCCATCCCAGTGCCGGACTGGCCTCTGATTCACTGCCCAGCCTCAGTCTGAGCACCTGATGGCAGGAACGTTGGTTTCCACATCTACAAAATGGAAATAATGGTGTTCCAGCGCATGTCACGGGGTTTTATCACGCAACGCACGCGAAGTAACCGCAAAGCGCAGTTCAGAACAAACCTGCTATTCATTCTGGTCTCTTAAAAGCACAGCAGGGTTGACTTGGAATAAACAAGTAATCAAGCTCGATTTACAACATAAGTTTTAAGCGTCTATGGTCAAAGAGAGCCGGATCTTCAACGGGAGCAGCTCCTTGCGCGGCCCGGCGCCGGCAGGAGGCTGCGCATGCGCACACCTGTCCACGTGCGACCTGCCCCGCCGCCTCCATCACAGCCTTGCTGTCCCGCTGCCAAGCTGCGCTCAATGGTTTCTAATGACTGTCGTACCGCGTTTTCCATGTCAAATACATACCAGGAGTTCATTCTTAAATTTCAATATCATTAATCATCCAACATTCAGCATCTCAGAACTCAGAAATTTGCATCTCTACAATGGTGGCTTTGAAAAAAGGACACAAATGCAAATGTTCCACAAACTGTATAAGAATTTTCAGAGAACTGCCAAAACAAACCATCAATGCCCCATTGACAGTGAATTTTCCAAGCTCTTCATAACGACTGAGTACTCCTGATTTTTAAAAGACAAAACACAATTTAAGGATTAAAAAAAAAAGTAGGTTGAAAAATAAGTCCTTATGTCTCCATGATTTCCAGAACAAACCTTGACTGATTAAGAGCCCAGATAATGATGGCATGGAGAATCCGGGCTGGTGACAATCTGAGAGCTGCAAAAGCCCCGTGCCGGGCAGCTGGGAGGAGGCCCGGAAGGATGCCCGCTTCAGACGGGCAGTGCCGCGGTGTCAGGAAGCACACACGAGGGTCTCTGAAACCTCTGGAAGGTGGAAGCTAGCAGTACGTGGGGACCAAAAGCCCTTCCCACCTCAACACTGGTCTTAACGACTCAGGCACTGCTGTTGTCTGGAATACCTGCCGCTGACACAGAACCCCGCCACTCTCCCTTGTCCTTGGGGCTCAGTCCTGCTGCCGCCCACCCAGAACCACCAGGGCCACTGGTCACTGGGGCCGTGAAGTTATTCTCCAGCTGTCGCGGGCTGCTCCCAGTCTTCTCAGGGGCGTGAACTCGGCCCTGTCTCTTCGCCTGCGCTCCCAGGACCCCCGCCAGCCAGCTGCACCTGCTTGCTGCCTGCACCCCTGTCCCCCAAGACTCTCGCCCATGTGACTCTCAGCCACCCGCTAGGGCCTGCTCAGGGCCTGCGATCCACCTGTCACTAGCAGCTCAGCATCAACATCCTTGGTTTAATCGCACGTCCACAAAATTCATTTTCTCCCTGTAAAACTCTGCAATATCTTGAAACATTCAACCGTTGCAGAGCATGATTTAAATGCCACAAAAATGTTTATGAGATAATTTCTATATTAAAATATAATAACCTTGGTGGCCACACGGTTGAACTGAACAGATTTAAGATCAAAGGGAGAACAGAGCACCAACGCTGAGAAAGCCCCGAGCCCTGTTCCACCCAGCCTGAAACTGACAGGACCGACACCAGACAACAGTGTGAAGAGAGCAGGTTACGCCGGACTCACGGACCCCCGAGTCACTGTCGACAGAGACTCCAGCTGCTTCCATGTGGACTGGGCACTGGAGACTGAACGGAACGTGAAGAAACTACAGAAGGGCCCAAATTAAAACACTGATCTTAAATTAGACAAGTTTCCCTCAAAATAGTTATTTTGTTTTTAACTAAACACCAGCCACACCTCTCTCCGAGATTCCAGGACAGACAGCATGCTGCCATTACTCGGTACCGGCCTGCTCAACCAGTTTCCTATCAAGAGCAACATCTGGGTGAGCACAGACGTGCAAATCCGTCACCGGGCTCGAGATCCAGAGTGCTTCTCCACAAGTCTTTCTCTAGGCAGGAACATTCTAGAAAGGAAGGAAAATTGCATGGGAGGGACAGGACAGTGCTAAATGGGGGCCCAGGGACAATGTCTGGTTTTCCTGCCAGCGCCCAAGTTACCAGTGTCCTGGGCACACCGTAACCACAAGGGAGACGAGGAAAGTCAGTTACTGGAGGAAAACAAAGGGATGCGCAGAAACAGGAGCCGCAGCTTGTCCCACCAGCGGGCCCACAGGGGTGCCCTCCATGCTCCCGCGGACTCACATGAGGACCCGCCCTCCGGGCAGAGGCTCTGAGCCCTGCTAAACTCCCCGACCTGCGTGGGCACGTCCCCGGCAAGGCGTGGAGCGGGCAGGGCAGGCAGCGTGGTGTTTCAGAGCCTCTTTTCAAAGAGCTCTTCTCAGCTAAACCAATCCGGGCCTTTCCTGGGGCTGCTCACATCATTAGACATGGTCACTTAGAGCAATAAAATCCCGACAGTTAAGCAGCTTTGACGTCAAGAGCCCGGGCCTGGCTCTGGCGGAGTGCGGAGACCGGCAATAAAACGCGGCCCTCCCTCGCCCAGCGCCGGGTTGAAGAAAAACAGGGAGGGGAAACTCACACACGTCAAACGGCAAGGCCACTTTACCGTCCAGGCAAAGCCAAAGTACACTGAAAGTGTGAGGGGACCCAGGGCAGCTGCCCCACGGGCACACCGTGGGCGCCGTTGGGGGGGCCAGCGGGGGGGCACCAGCCGGGACAAACTGACACAGCGCGGCCCGCGACGCTGCGGCTGCACAGGCCTCCTCTGCTCGGCCCGAGGAGGGGGAAGGACGTCTGCGGCCTCGCTGGGACGCGTCCAGAAACGTCCTGCCTGAGACTCAGCTCTCACCACTCCTCCCCCGCAAATCCACTGGAACCCTGACATACAAACGAGACTGCGAGAGCGTTCACAGCGTCGCCTCACAGGTGGACAGGTGCAGCCACTGACAAGAAACCTGGAGGAATTTTCCGGGAACTCTAAACGTGGTGGGATCAAACTGACGAGGAAGCGCTGGCCAGCGAGAAGCCCGCGCACCACGCGGCCGTGCCGTGGACGGAGGGCACAGGCTGGGAGACGTCAGCCGCTGCGGGGGCCGGGGGCCGGGTGCTGCGTGTTCGGGCCACCTCGCCTCTGGGAGCAAGCGCGAATCCCTGCGGGATGCCTGAGGGCTGCAGAGAGAGGTGGGGGCACCCAGCAGGCTGCAGGCCCCGGCAGACAACCCCAGCAGCAGACACGGCAGACACCGCGGGGCAGCCCTGCTCCAGCCCGCGCAGCCCGCTCAGCCCGTCTCCACCGTCTCAGACCCACCGAGACACGAGAACCAGGGTGGGGGGGCAAGCGACAAAGCACAGGTGACCTGGCCCAGGCAGAACGAGGCCAGGCAGGCCCGTGGTCACAGCAAAGGCCAACAGGCCAAGGTCTCACACAGAAGGCAAGACCCAGCACCCTGTTTACAGTTCAGAGATAAACCTTAGAGAAAACGGTCTGAGATGTTACAGTTACGTGAGGAAGAGATACAATAAATGTTAGCCAAAGAAAACCAAGTAAACAAAATAAACTTTTGGATAAAGAAACATTAAACAAAGAGAAACAGACTATTTATTTATTTTAGAGACCAGGTCTCACTGTGCCACCCAGGCTGCAGTGCAGTGGCCCGATCACAGCTCACTGCAACCTCCAACTCCTGGGCTCACGCGATCCTCCTGCCTCAGCCTCCCGAGTGGCTGGGATGACAGACGCATAGCATGCCCAGCTAATTTTTTAATTTTTTTGTGGAGATGGGGTCTCACTATGTTGGCCAGGGTGGTCTTGGAACTCCTGGCTTGGAACTCCTCAGCCTCCCAAAGTGCTGGGATTGCAGGCATGAGCCACCGCGCCAGGCCAAATAGACTTTATCTCAATACCAGTCCTAGTCTACCAAAAGAAGTCATTAGTTTTTAAACACTGAAAAAAATACTAAAATACATAAAGCAAAAAATAATTAATAAGGTAAAAAGAATATTATAAAACTATAATCAAAACAGAAAAATTCACTTTTCCAAGAAACTGAGAAGACAAAAAAATGAGCGAAGCGTATGGATTTAAATAACTCAACTGGGTTTATACAGATATAAAACATGCAAAGAAAATATATACTCCTACATATAAAAGTATAAAATGTATGAATGAGAGAACTTTAAATACAGCACTGATATATACGTATAGACTTCTTTAGACCAAAAATAACAAGAAGAGCATATTTTCTCTTCAAATGCCTGGGTAACGCGTACAAAATCTAATTACGTCTACACCAGGTCATTCAGAAATATGCACCTGGATGTAAACAGTAATGTGAGTTCAAACAATAGTCGCCCCCCGCACCCTGAGCACGCTGACGACAATGAACTAGAGCCTACCCAGTGCCGGGACAGTGGGAATGAAGAAAACTGCTCGCACACTGCGTCAGCAAGGCCAGCTGAGACGAGGTTCGGGGGCGACCCGACAGCAAGCCCAGAGATGTTCGAGTGCACACGCTCACCGGCCCTGCGTCCATGTCCTGGACGCGTCCAGCACGGAGACTTACAGCAGTGCACACACACACGCATGGCAACTGTCTGACGCCAGCGTGGAGCCATTACGAACACTGCTGCAGCCACATGCCCGTCCGTTTATCGGCCGTCAAAAAGAATAAGTTAGATTTACATATACACCAACATCGAAAGACGCTCACAACTCATTAAAACAGACAAAACATAAAACACAGAATCCCACAGGTGGAACTGCACCCTGCTGAAACGTTCACACACATAACACTGCACGTTTACACGCGGGAAGCAGACACACGCCCACGCCAGCGGCAGCCCGCCCTGAGCCGGGGGAGAGCTGGGCGCACTCAGCATCTGCTTTACGCTCTTCCATCCAAAGTGCTTAATTTTTTCTTAGAATGATCATAAACCATTTCTTTGCATCAATCGATAAACAAGTAATTTAAGTCAATAAAACCCTCATATCTAAATGAAACCTGGACTCACGCCCTCGGGAGCTCTCAGACAAAGTCAGCCCCGCCCCAGGGAAGGTGTGGGAGCGACCCAGACGCTAGCCTCTGCCCCGGCTCAAGAAGCCAGACCAGAGCCAAGGCCGGCAGAGACTTGGGTGCCGCAAGCAACTGTCCCAGCATCTGTCCCGGGGCCACCACCCTCCCTCTCATGTGGACGCACGACAGAGGCTGAAATCTAAGTGCCCCTAGAGGCCACGCGCACGGCAAGTGGCAGGAGGCCAGGCCACACGTGGAGGGAGTTCTGCGGGAGGCCCTCACCTGCTGGGCAAGACGGGGCAGGACTCTTCAGGCTTGATTACAGTGTATGCACAGTGACTTTCCAAGGACACAGAGTGTGACGTCCTAAACGTACGTGCCCATGATAACACTTCTGAAGCTCTGAGCAGGACAAGCTGGTTCCCATCGCATTCAGCCACCACTTACCAGCTCTGTGACCTCAGACAAGTTACTTCCCTCCAGGTCTGAGATTAGCCGGGGCTGTTGTGAACACTAAATGCTTGTAAAACGCTTAGCAAGACGCCTAATAAAAAGTGTGCCAACACCAGGAGCTACTCCCATGGCCATCGCCTGTGAGTGGGCACACACGCCTCTTCCCAGAGTCAGACAGGGCCCAGTCGCAGGGGCTCCCACCCCTCAAACCACCCCCACGATAAGAAACAAAGATAATGGGTAAGAAATTAACTCTCCAAATCACCAGTGGACCTAGAAACATCACCCTTGCTAAAGAGCAATTCTTTTCTCCTGCCACCCAAGAACCACGAGTGCCACTGCAGTCAGCCTGCGAATCAAGGCCAAAGACTGTACCCCAAATCCTCCGGGGCTTTGTCACTTTTTCCTTCACTGCGACGAAGAATAAACCACCCACTTTGCACGTGGTGCTATCATACGCTAACAGTGACCATAATCAAGAAGAACAAATGCCTAACATCCAGAGATCGCGCTGCCGTCAGGAGAAACGCATTTCGTTAGGCAAGCCCGGCTCGCCCGAGCGAAGGGCCCTCACCTGGATGGCTTTGGGAGCTCATCGCGAGCAGCCTCTGCGCCCGGAAGCAGCTCGAAGTGGCTCAAAATCTCCACGCAGACGACAGCTCCAAAGAGCCCCGAGCGTCCAGCAACTCATACAAGGACGGCGACGGGGCAGGCTGGGTCACAACTGTGCAAACCCCGAGTCCCGCTGGCCAGGTCTTGAGAACCAAGTAATCCAACAGGAAGGCAGAGTCTTCAGCCGGCTTCCCAAGATGGACCTGCGTGGTTAGAGACAGAAAAGAGACGTAGTTACGAAGTGAAGTTTTTATCTGGAGAGCAATAGCGAACTGAGGAAGCAATGACTTCGTTTTGCACTGGCTTTTACCAGGGCTTGATAAAACGATCCACGCGGAATCATTTCTACAAATGCGAACCAGTTGGGATTTCTGTTAGTAAATCGCGTATATGTGTAGAAATGTCTCTGGAGAGCTGGGCTTCTCAACCCCAGCACTGCTGCCATTGCAGATGGATGCTTAGTTGTGGGGTTTGGGGGGCTGCCCCATATATTATAAGATATTTAGCAGCATCCCTGGCCCCCACCCACTAGATGCCGGTAGCACGCCCCGCCCCCCCCCCCCCCGTCATGACTACAAGTGTCTCCAGAGAGCGACCAACGTCTCCTGGGGACAAAATCACCCCCTGGTTGAAAATCTCTGATCTAGAGGCACCATTCTCACCCCTCCCGGAAGTTTCCTCATCCTCAGGCTTTGGAGAGGAAGCAACAGACTATACTCTATAAGTTTTTCTAAATTACATTATCTTGTGCAATAAACAGAAAACATTTTAAAAGGAAAATTGCTTCAGCCCGTGCCCCCACACACCGTGTCATTTCTGCGGTTGCACCAGCCCACGTGCGCAGATACCCGCGTTCAGTCTCCGCACACAGACCTCAGTGTTAAATTCAGCTTTCCTCACTTAACATTAGACCTTAATGGTTCCCCACCTTTCCCTCTTCATAATTACTATTTTCTCAGGTTTTTTTTAATTTTCTGATTATAAAGTAATGCATGCTCATCACAGGAGAGTGTTTAAAACGCCGTCACACACAGGCAAGCACTTGGCCGTATTCTGACGTGTTTCCTTGTGGCTGTTCGCTGCCTTTGCCCGTGCAAGCTGCTTGCTATGCAGCTGTCTGTCTGTCCTCCTTGTGACATTACAGCTGGGTATTTCCCAGTGTTATCAGCACTGGCAAGCACCACTGTGAAGGGCGGTTTCCTATTCCACGTGACAGTTGCCCACCCCGACTCCCCCCCATGTCAGGAGGCGGCTCTGAGCCTGCTGTAGGGCACAGCCCGCGACCGAGGGGCGGAACGGGCACCGGCTGAGCTCACCGGATGCTCTCTCCAGTTAATCCAGACGCTAAGCAGAAGCGCCCCACGGGGACAAGTCCAAGAACTCCTGCCACTGAGCCTCCCTGACCCATCCTGGCCGAGAGCTTTTGGAGGCTTCTGTGTTCATCTCTTCAATAGTGTGACAAATTCCTTCTCTTGATTAGTCTGGAATTTTTTTTCCCAGTTGCTTATAACTGAAGAACCTGAACCAATTCATCATGTAAAGGATCACCTCCTACGCTGGATACCGAGGTGGTTTCCACTTTACGTTACTATTTACAACTCTGTGATTAATATCTTTATGACAAATGTTCTGTGTTTGGTTATTTCCTTAGAAAGCACAGTGACTTATTTATCTTCAGGTTCAGAATCTTTATTCATCTCTTGGTCGGAAAGAAACATCATTTCTTGAAGGGAACACAGACGGCATATTTTGCAAACCCTTGCAAATCTCAGGTGGTTCTGTACCCTTCACCCAAACACTACACCTCGGCTGGGTATAAAAGTCCTGGGTCGCAAACATTCCCCCTCAAAATCTTTAGATGCTGCGCCACCCTCGGCATTGTAGAGAATTCCAAGTCCAACGTAACCATAGCTGCTCTACAGGTAAAACCCTGGAGGTGAAGTTTTGATGTTGCTGTTGTCATTTTCTTCTGCCTGGTTCTGCTAGCATTTTTTTTCTTTAATCTTGACATTCAAAAATGTTGTCAGAGATGCATGAGTTTCTGTATTTATTTTGCTCAAAACATGACCCTTGCAATACACATAGGTCTGCTTTCTATGCAGAAAAATGCTCTTCAATTACGTCTTTGATTGTAATTTTTGTTAGGCTTGTTCTGGCTTCTTCTGAGATTCCGATGCTGTGTGGCCGGACCCCTTCCGGCGAATCTGGCCTCTGTCCACCAACACCTCTGTTGTTTACTCTGCTCTCCCAGGCAGCCTCTCCGGCATGCTCTCCCCATCACTGCCGGTATTTTCCACAATACCAGTTTGATTCTTTATGGCTTCTAATACAGATTTTAATTAAGCCTGAAACTCTTTGTTCCCAACCACCGCCATTTCCAGCTCACCCATCCCCGTTTCCACGCGGCCCAGCCCCGCCTCACACCCCTCCGCCTCTCTGTGCCAAGCCAGGTCTTCTCCGGCCACAGTCTCCTGAAAAGAATTTGCTCTGATTCAGACTGTGAGTCGTTTTCAGAGGTAGATTCTTCTGCATTTCAGGGTATTTCCCTCTTCCCCACATTCTGGGATACCGTTTTTGACACCTCCCAAGGTTTATTTATCTCTTTACTGATGTTCAAATAAGAACGGCTCGAGTCTGGACCTGAAGTTTGCCAAGAGGCTGTGTGTGCTCACTCCTGCCCCGCGCTGTGTTCGCTTTAATCCTGATTAAATTCGCTTCTTGGAGCTGCAACCCTGGCAAGTTGACACGCATGGTTCCAGGCCAAATGCCCAGTGTCTAGCAGGCTCTCGACTAATGCGGCACTGCCAGACAGACGGACTCTTCTCCCAACTGCAGGTTAAACGGAACACTGGAGTTTCCACTACAGCACAGTGTATACGTTCTAGAAAAACCTTATTCTCTGCAAAACTGCATACTAAAAATACCAGGGCTTATAACAAAATAAAGTTGGGGCAGACTATTCCAAACTATGAGATTTCATAACCAGGGCACCACAAAAATCAATAATAACTCTAAGAAAAACACTACCAGAGTTTTAAAAAACACACATTATATTTCTAATAAGTAAGTCCAGTACACGCAGAATTTTACCTTTAAAAAAGAAGGTGCCGACAGTTTGACGGAAGAGGACAAAAGGAAGAACTGAAGCTTCTAAGTCTCAGAATCAGGGACCCCGAAACCTGACATACCAAACTGTCTGCGCACCCATGTAAAGGGCAGAGATTGTCGGCCTGGATGAAAGCCAGGCCCCACCTCGCTGGAGCACGCAGAGGAACCCGTAGGCAGGACTACAGAGGTCTGGAGAGAGGAGGTCGCGTGTCTGACAACACAAAAATCAACCATTCCCAAGCACCACAGACCCGACCACGTGCTCCTGACACGGGACCCATTCGCTGATTAAAAGGAAAGATGGAAGAATGTATGTCATGCAAACACTAATCAGAAGAGAGCTGTAATGGTTATATTAGTATGAGACGAAGCAAATATTAAAGAACAAATATCACCAGATACACCGAAGACCCGTTCACAATGACAAGAGGGTCAGCCGACCAGGACGGCGCGGCATCCGGAACACGCACTTGGCAACGCAGCTTCACACCTGAAGCAAAAGGTAATAAAAGTGTCAGGAGAAGTGCACAGATCTACAATTACGGTTGGAATTTGCAACACCCTGCTCTTAAGTGACCGTTAGAACAAGTAGACAGAAAATTAGTAAGAACAGAGAAGACTAGACCAAAACGACATTTATAGACACTCTGCAAACAGCAGCGAACACACATTCCTCCACATTCCTTGTTAACACACACAACATCTTCCAGGATAGAGCATCTTTGGGGCCGTAAAGCAAATCTCAGTAAATCTGAAAGGGCTCAATTCAAGTCACACAAAGTATGTTCTCTGACTAAACTAAAATTAAATTAGAACTCAATAACAGAAATATATTTGAAAAATCCCAAATATTTACAAACTAAATAACTCACTTTATTGAGTCAAAGAAGAACAGAAATTATAAAGTACTCTGCAGTGAATGAGCATAAAAACATCAAAATCTGCAGTGCTTAGACGGAGATTTACGGCACCAAATGCCAACATTAGAAAAGGCCTCGATTCAATGACCTTAGGTTTCACTTTAAGAAACTAGAAAAAGAACAAATTAAACCCAATATAAGCAGAAGAAAAGATAATAACAAAGAGCAGAAATCAATGAAGTAGAAAAGAGAAAAATCGATGGAACTGAAAGCCGATTCTTTGAAGACAGCAGAATTAGTAAACCTCCAGCCAGGCTGGTCAAGAGAGACAGAGAAGACGCAGTGAACGGCACCGACAGTGACAGGGTTAACTACAGACACGCAAATATTACAAGGACAACACGGAACACTATGAACAGTTTATGCCAATAAATCTGACAACGCAGACGGAATGAGCAAGTGCCTCGAAAGACCCAAACTCCCACAGCCCGTGCGCGTCTCCACAGTCCTGGGCCCATCCGTGTCTGCGACACCGGCCGCGGCGAGGTTGGCCTCATGGTCTCGGCAACGTCCCTCCTTCCTTCTGCATGTGTTAATCAGAATTCCACTGCGAGGATGAGCGCTCACTGCTCCATCTTTCTATTTAATCAATCATTTATTTACATTTGGATGGACTCCCGGATACTTATTTCATCCTCTGTGCTGTTGACGCAACGCTACCGCCATTTATTCTGCTGCGGCAGCTCAGGCCACTGGGTGCTCCTGTAGGTCGGATCCTGTTTTTCTGACAAGCCTCCACCCTAGTCGTTTTTTTCTTTCTTTTTTTTTTTTTATTTTTGGTTTAGGGCACTTGATGACTTTCTGATTCTACAAGCTGTCCCTGTCACAGCCCTGGAATGAGTCACGAGATCACTTGTCCAAGGAACCCCACCTCCCCGCTTTGTAGGACTGTGCTCAGCCAGGATCCGGTGTCAGACGTGCTCCCGGTCACTGGGCATCACTGCGCAGGCCCCCCCTGCGCACCAGCTCACTGGCAGATCCGTGTTTCCGTACGGGCTCACACTGTGAAAACCATGGCTTCATCACTGACGGCTCAGATTCCAACGCCGCCAGCCACGCTTCGGTCACTCCATTCCTTATTTTCAACTTACGTCTCCAACAGTGAGAAACCTGGTTCCTACTATCTACAATATATTTACTTCTTTGTTCACTTGTAGTATCCACACAAAGTGGTTTCAGAACTGCTAACTCCTACACGTGACAAGCGCATTCGCGACAGCACCACCGCATCCATGTCCGACGGGCTTTGTCCTCAGCCTGACACTATCCCGTCAAGACACGATCCCCCAAAGCCACTCAGGTGGGTCTGGGCTTCCACACCCAGTGGTGACTACGCGTTTGCGACAGGGCTGGATTCGCTGGGGAGCGTGTGTATTCCATGTTGGGTCCCCCACATCCTGCTTGGTTTTAACTGTTCATTTTTTGGATACGAGAAAAGAAAGAAATACAAATATTTTAAGTGGAAAAATGTGTTCATATTGATATTTGGAATTTAAATTTAAGATTTTATAGATTTTTGATGTAAATTTCTCTTGCTTAAAACGAGATTCCGTATTATGAAAACTTTGAACACACACACAGTAAGAGAACAGTATAAGGGGCCCACAGCACCTGCCCAGCAACACCAACATCCTGCCATTCTTGTTTCATCCGTATCTTTTATACACATTGAAATGCCCAAAATTCAACCGCACCATTTTGTAAATGGGCGCAGCTACGTAACTCTATCACTACATGCATTTTTTCTTACTTTTAAATGCATTGCCAAGTGAATGAGAAACACCTTTGACATAATGTAATCAGAATCGAGTTCTGTTATAACCAAGAGGGCTTCCTGGAATACCTGGTCCTCCCTGCCGAGAGGGGCAGAAGCGTGTCCCCAGCACTCCTTGGTGGCCAGAGTCTCACCCACCTGCTCTGGGCCCAGGTTGGTGCTATCATCTTGGCCTCTCGCGGGCCCCGCCCTGGATTCCCTTCCACTCGGTCATACTCTCAGCCTCTGGGGCTCCCTCTTAGCCAGAAACAGCCATTCCCTGGTGCCTCTGGCCAAGGCCGCTCAGAGCAGGCGTGCCGGGGCCCACGGCCTCCCAAGGGAAAGCCAGTGGGAGCCAGGAGTGAGAGAAGCAGAAGACTGAGAGAAAGTGGAAAACAGATCAGAAACGAGAAGGCCAAAGAACCAATTCTAGAACCTGATGGGCAGAACCCCAATGCCCACGGTCTGTGGACCCTTCCTTCTAGAAGCAGGCTAGAACACAGAGCACTTGGACGAAGGCAAGTGAGAACTCGGGCTCTGGAACGCAGGCATGCCAGGCCCAAGATGCACCTGCTGGGGGTCGTGGTCGCAAGCAACAGAAACGGACTCTGGGTGATCCAGGCAAGCAGAGCCACCCCTGGAAGAAACAGCCAGAAAATCAGCTGTGGGGATCTGCAGGCAGGAAGCAGGGAACAGCCCCTCAGAACACTCTGTCCAAGTTCACAGCCCATGGAGACCACGTCTGATGGCCTGTGCAGGGTGGGACACCTTGACTGGCAGCCTCACCAAAGTGAGTCCTACGGCAAAGGGGCTGTTCCCAAGGGAAGCGGAGGCTCCACCACCCGAAGAGAACAGAGGACCAGGAAGGCTCTCCCCACTGCAGTACCACCCCCCCGCCACCCCGAGACTGCACCTGATCGCGCTGGCACAGCACTCCTGCAACCCTGCTTTCTTGTCCTTCGGATTTCTTCTTCTGACATTTTCCTACATGTTGACATCGTATAGCAGTTCATTTTGTCATTATCCATCAGCCCCTCTGCCCCGGCTGGAACGCAACCTCCTGCTCTATCCCCAGCAGGCAGCGCACAGTAGGCACCCGACAACAACATGCACTCAATTAACTTTTAAAAAGTCTTCCTAAATCCACCTCAGAAACCACTACAGAAGAGCTGGGGTTGAAAGCAAATTGCAAAAGAAACAGTTCTCTGCCTTTCAGAGGTTATAGGAAAGAAGTTTTAAGGACCTAATGTCAAAGATCCCAGAAGTTCAAAAGTTTGTGGGACTTCAAGCCTCAGGATCCCCGATGCCTCAGAGAACCTACAGACGGCTGTAATGAGAAAACTAAAGTCACATACACTCAAAGAACCTTCCGAGCCCTCAGCCGATCCAGGTGGAAAATAAAGAACTCACACGCCTTCACGAAGACTGTGACACAGAGAAGGGGAAATTAACCAAAGAGTTAAGAACAAACGGTTTCATAGCTGAGAACTGAAACCCTCCAAAGAAAGCAGCACCGTCTCCATCCCACAGGGAAAGCAAAGTCTGTTCTGTTTAATCTGAGGACCTGTCAACACGGTGGTCTGACCTGTTCAGCCGAATTTCTCCTCTTTCTCCCCGTCCCATCAGTGCCTCTTTAGGGCTGGGTCTCTCAACAACCCCATGCAACATTCGCAAGAGGAAAACATACCAGGAATTTAATGGTTTAATAAAATAAAATTCAAGCATGATATAGTTTCTTTTATCTTGATGTAAATGTCTAAGGACACTTTAATAACCGGATTAGATAACTAGGATTATCACTTCTCTAAGAAAACACATGGAAAGCACATGGTACTAAGATCTCAAGAATGATAGTTTAAGGTTTCTGAAACCTACTCATGAGGAACAGCTGAAATGTCCTCTGCACCTCTCCAGCTAAGGCATACACTTCTGCTGAATAACAGGCAATGGTGAACACTCGACTTTCAAACTCCGCTGCTCTTCTGACTGTAGTTTTCCCCACTCACCACCTAAACTGCCAGTCCACGTTTGGGTGAGCAACAGAGGGCTCTGTGACTGGTTCCCAAGCACCTCAGAAAGACGGGCCTGGGCACCACTGACCGGGCGTCTCTGACATGGGGCATGTTTACACAAAGACATCTCTTTCTTTATTTTTATTTCTCCTCCGTACAGAATGAATGAAACTAACTGCGTCACTACGGCTTAAGTGCGGGCTAACATTTCCTTCACCAAACATTTTGAATCTAGGGTTACCTATGGCTCTTCCTCCTGCAGCTTGGAAATTTTGAAATTTTAGTTGACTTAATTTCATGGAATAAGCCATAAACCTGCCAAAGAGCAAAAGTCTTAGAAGCTATAAATCCTTAAGAGAACATTCTTTTTAAAGTCGTATTAAGCTAACACAAAGAAATGCGGCAGAACAAGGAGGGCATGTTTTGCCTCTCACCTCAACCCCCTCCCATCGCACCCTCAGAGTGACCAGGGCCCAGAGCCTGCGCTACTCCCCGCGGGCCCCACATAGAGGAATGGCAGGCTGCAGAATGAATACAAAAGAGCCAGGATCACACAGGTGGAACAGCCCTGGCTCCCCAGTGCGGAGTAACAAATGTGAATCACCTGAGGAAGGTACCAGAGCACTATTCCCTGAGCAAGGAATCAGATCGGGATGCCCACTCTCACCACTGCCATTCAACACCGCACTTGAGATCCTAGCCAGGACAATAAGGCAAGAAAAAATAAATAAAAGGCAAAAAGACTGGAAAGGAAAATGTCACCATTCACAGATGGTAAACTGTATACACAGAAAACCCCCAAAACAATCTACCAGTAACTATTAAAATTCCCAGGTGAATTTAACAAGATCACTGGATATACAGTCAATGTACCAAAATCAAAAATCGATTATATTTCTACATACCAACAACAAATAGTAAATAAGCTTTGGCAAAAAAATACCATTTATGATAGCATCCAATATCAGCAAATACTCAGGAGTAAACCTATCAAAAGATGTATAGGAACTTTACGGACAAAACTATAAAACATTATAAGCAAAATTAAATATCTCAATAAATGGAGGAATATACTATGTACATCGTTTGGAAGACTCAATATGGTTAAGATGTCAATGTTCCCCCCAAATTAATCGGTAGTCAATACAATCTCAGTCAAAATCCTGGGAGAATTTTTTTGAAAATTGACAAGTTTATTTTACATTTTACATGGAAGCACGAAGGACCTAGAATAGCAATACTTAAGAAAAATAAGCCCGGGGCACTTACGCTGCCAAATATCAAGATTTATTATAAACCTACGTAATTGAGATGTAAGACGGGGCAAGTAAACCATGGAGCAGAACATGCTAGAATAAGACCAACACAAATACAGCCAGTCACCTGAGTACAGCAAAGTTTCCAGACCGAATCGGCACGGAAAAGGGGTCTTTCTCAATAGACAGTGCTTGGTCACTGCTGCATTGTGCTAAAAGAAACGCACCATGACCCACACAGCATGCCCTTGTGAAAATCAGCCTCAGTGGATCACACACCTAAATGTTAAAGGCAAAGCAACAAAGCCTCATCTAAGCACGACAAAGGGAAACATCGTCCGGTGGGCAAAGACAAGTCAGACAGAAGGAAAACAAAACACTGACCATAAAACGGAGGGAAAATGATAAAATGTACTGCACTAAAATTAAGAACTTCGGTTTATCAGAAGACGTGGTAGAGGAGTGAAAAGGCAGCTCACAGAGCAGAAGGGACTCTGCCACACATGCGCCCACCAGTGTATAAATAATTCTTACGAATCATTAAGAAAAAGGCAGACAACCCACATACAAAAAAAGGGTGAAGGACATGAGCAGGTCCTTCACAAAGCAGGATTCCTAGTGGTCACTGAACACACACACAGGTGCTTGGCACCTGTGATCACAGGAAATGCAAATTGAAACCACGATGCGACATTACACACCCACCAAAATGGCTAAAATTTAAGCGCAAAGTACCAAGCGTTGGCGAGGACGGGGATGACTAGAAGTCTCACACCGAGCCGTGGAGTGTGAACGACACAAGCCCTACGGAAAACCCCTTGGTCATACGTGCTAAAGCTGAAAAAACACCGTGCTCCAGCAAGTCCCCCAGGTAAGTACCCACAGAAAGGCGGATGTTTGCTCGCTGACGTCACATGCAAGAAAGACACAGCAGCATTCTCTGTGATGGTTGGAAACCAGAAATCTCCAAGTGCCCATCCACCCAACCGTCACATGGGTTGACAGTGACAGTCCCGTCACAGAACACCGCACAGCAACACGGAGGGACAAGCCGCACCCGCAGGCAGCAACTGAGATAAACCGCACACATGTGACGCCGGGAAGAAGCGACACACGACGGTAAGTACTGTGGGACTCCGTGGGTACAAAACTGGAAAACAGGTGAAACCGATCTGCGGTGCAGAAGTTGAGAGGTTCCCTCGGAGCGCGGGCGGGTGGCGGCCGGGAGGGAGGAGTGTGGAGCACTGGGACATCTGTCTCTCTGCCTGTGGCACTTCACGTCCAAACACTCCGCACCATGTCATTTCCTATGTTGGTGACACTTCCATAAAAATCGGAGGGCGAGGACCAATGACTCGAAGACCCTCTTGCTCCAAGAAAGACCCAAACAGTAGCACCCACGTCCCGATGCATTCACCTTCCAGGGCTTCGCCCAGGTTTCCCGGCCAGGGGAGGAACGTTGGATGGTTCTTCCTCCGTCTCCTTACAGTCGGCGCGTGCGCGAGAACACCTACCGCGCCACCCTCCCGAAACGGGGCCGTTTAGCAGCCACGAGGATGTGAACACGGGGTGCCGGTTTCACACGGAGGAAAAACGTGGAATTCCCAAGGAGGCGCCAAGTCAGCTTTGTCAGACGGGGGAAAAAATACAGTGAAATAATTCTTAATTTGAGTATTTCATTAAATGATTTAATTTGAATTTAATTAATTAAAATTTAAATACATTTTAATCTTTAGTAAACAAACTGCTGCTGTGTGGTTTTTCTGACTCCAATGTGCACGGGCAAGCTTTCGGTAAGCGCCGTATTCCTCAGCGAAACACTGGCTGGAGGCCCGGCAGCAATGTCCTGTAACAATGTCTTCACGATACATGGCCACGCAGCGGAGGACTGCAAATGTTCAAATGTTTCTTCCCCATACTTTGTTAGGACAGATTTATATTTCAGTTTCATGATAGAGTCCATACTTGAAAGCAGTAAGATTCCATTTCTCTGTGTTCTAACAGGAATAAAATACGAAGCATTTCACAAAATCCACAAGCTTAATCTGAATGATCCAAAGTCGGCTCTGCCGGGCACAGGGCTATGATTCTACCCGAGGCTTGATTTCTTCCCCCAGTTCTGGAAAGTCCAGAAGGCTGGATGTCGGGAGGAGAGAGGGGAGGAGCAGTGGCAGCAAGGCCGGGCCTTCAGGGCCCTGCGTGTGGTGCAGGAGGACACGCACAGACACATATATGTCTCCAGGGCCCAGCGCGCAGCACTGGGGGACACACAGACACACACAAGACCTCACGGGAACAACCATCTGTCAGCAGCAACAGAGCATCAACTCTCTGTGCAAAAGAAAACAGACCCCAGCCCTGCGGGTCCCTCCGGCAGAGTGCTGCGTCTGTTTATTGCTCCTCCCCGTGAGGGCAAGGGGCCACAGACAGCCACACGCTAGCCTGTGATCTTTACAAACCAAGAGACATGCACAAACCTCTCGGTAAAATAAACTCTCAGATTAAGGGTCCAAACGGATAAAGCGTCCAGATAAAACAATACTTGCTTCTGTTAGCTGTGAAATAGAAGAATTTTAGAGAAAAAGATTCAGATGGACAGGCGGGAGGCCAGAGATACGACTTTTGGTGTAAAACACAGAGCTTGATGGATCATTCAACATCAAACTGCCGCGAACCTGCCTGAGACAGCAAAAGGCCAGCGGGTCCCAGGCAGATGGCCACAAATATTCCAAAATCTGAAATGCTTCTGGCCCTGAGCATTTTGGATACAGGACCGTCAACCTATAGATACGTGTCATTTAACCGAAAGCTCACTGGGGTCCACACTGATTTTTCGAGTATAAAGGGATCCTGAGACCAGAGAGTTTGAGAACCACTGCTCTGCGGGTGTATTCCAACACGCATCCCGAATGTTGCAGCGACGGCCCTGAATGTCAGACGTGAGGGCCGTGACGCCAGCAGAGATGAGGGAACTCGGCCGTGAAGAACTCCAGGAACAGTGACGGGGTGAACCAGTGACGCTGAACTGAGGGGAGAGCCGGCGCTCAGCGCCATCCGTGTTTCACTCCCCGCCACGCGGCTCTCACTTTGTCACGAGACCAAGGCAGCGGGACAGCTTCTTTAAAAGAACACAGGAGTGACAGAGTCGTGCAAATAAAAGCTTGAAAAACCGGAAACTGACTGCCCCAGCGGCCCACCCACTTCCTTCTCCATAAGAAGGGGCGGGGAGGGGAAGTGCGGGTGCAGGGCAGGGCCCTGGCACAAGGACGGGGCACAGGCTGTCCCCTCCAGACACAGGCCCTCCGCTGGTCGTCACAATCGTCTCCTCTCCTGTCTCAAGCCGCGGTGCCTCTCCCGGCCCAGGCGCGGTGGGAGACGGGTGCGTAGCCGCTGGCGTGGACCCTCCTGCACGCCCACTTCTTGGCGTCGGACCAGTGAATGCGCTCTGGTTCCGGTGTCACCGTCCAAAGGCAGGCATGCTCACCGTTTCACGTCCTTCCCCCGACTCCGCTCCAAACCGCCGGCGTCGGCACCACCAGGTGACTCCACCTTGCAGAACCAGAACCCGCACACGATCCTGTAGGCTAGTGGGGGCCAGTTACGCTGGGATGTCAGAGGGCCTGCGCCTGGTGAGAGGTGACCGCCAGGCCCACTCCCCAGTGACCGTGGGGAAGCCGCTCGGAGGCCACAGAGGGGCTTGCTAGCAGGCCACGCAAGGTGTGTGCGTGAATCCTCCCATCTGCGAGCACAGGCCTGCGAGAAACTGTTTGGGAAGAGGCCCAGAGACGACCTGGCGACAAAGTCTCCAGGGGAGGAGGACACGGCTTGGACAGACACCAACACGCGGGGAGGAAGACAGCAGCATTCGGGAGAAAAAGGCCGAGTCCGGAGACGTAAGGAGGACGAGGGGGTACCAGATGACTGAGCACCGTGACAGGCACGTGGACCCAACAGGGGCCCAGTGGGCCGAGAGGCTCCTGGACCATCTAACCACAGAACCAGCACTGGGACGGGACCCTGCCCTCTCGCCGGGTCTGAACTGTGGGTCTCCACGAATGCGCCTCTGTGCATGCAGCTCGCGCTGGCCGGTGGCAGTGCAGACGGCGGTGGGCGGGGCAGCCCAGCAGCCACAGGGCTCCCCGACGCGGCCACGCAGGCCGCCGTGTCTGTGAGCTGCGTTCCCACGGCGAACCTGGTTTCCTAGGGGTGCGGGTGGAGCTCAGGGGTTCCTTTAAATCCCTACTTTCTAAACTCACTCTTGCAATTGTTTACAAGGAGCATCTTGATTTTAAAGTCAAAAGCAAAGCTATTTCTATTAAAAAGTAAATAAAAACTGCTGCAGATAGCCAAGAAAGGGTCAAGCCATGCTTCCGTTCCTGCACACGCCACATGGGCCATGCCTGTGTCTCACGGAACCAGCACACGGCACACACGGCGCCTCGGAAGCCACGCTGGACGGCACACCCCGTGTCACTCTCAACAGGCTGGGCTGCCTTCTCCCCGGGAGAAAGCGCAGGACCGTAGTCAGCCTCACACAGAACACGACGTCACTAAGAACTCAGAGGAGGAGAGGACGGCAGGTGCGAGAAGGAGCTGACACAGGTAACACGCGCCGCCCCGCACGGAAAGTGCCAGGTGCCCACAGCACGAGCTTCCTCTTCCACCTGACAGACAGAGAATCCCAGGGCCCCACACCGTGCCGTCTCTATTTCTTCCTTTCTCTTAAAACAGACACAATGCAGGGTGGGTGGCGACACACTTCAGATAGAAAAGCGCGTCCCAGAAAACAGGCTTGTGGGAGCTCGAGGTCTCTGCCTTCTCCGTGTCCCTGGGAGCGGCAGGTCAGGGGGAGCGGCACCCGCCCTTTCCCACGGCGCTCCCCAGGTAAAGACAGACGTCCAAATGCAAACATGACACCTAACCGTGGACCACCCCCCGAAGCCGTCCAGACAGTGAAGCTAAAAGTCAGAACTGCGCCGAGGGCAACGCCGTGAGGCTCTGGGAATGTTTCGACTGGAACAGAGCCCTGGTCCCCTGGAGGGGTGAGAGCAGGGGTGCGATGTAAGGAGAGCTTCGCTTAGCAGACCTGCAAGACTGAACCGTCCACCTCAAGACGGACCAAACCCCGTCAGCAGGGGACCCCGGCCGTGCCAGCCCCAGGGGCTGTGAAGTGAGGACTAGGTGACGCACCGCTGACCTGCACAGCGGGCTCCCAGAGAGCAGGACTCTTGCCGCGTGCTGGCCGGGCTCCTGGCGGAAAGGCTGGAGCTCTCGTAGCCTCCACAACGTGGACCGAGTCAAGTGTCCCCACCCGTCTCGCCCAGCGAGGGCCAGCGACGGAGCAGGTTTAACCCAAAACGGTGAGGAGCCCATGGGGAGAACAGCAGTCACAGATTCCAACAAATGTCCCATGAATGCCTGGAAGATGCCAGCCCACGGAGGGACTGGAGGCCCCACAGAGGTGCGACGTGGACCAGGCCGTGCGTGGGGGTGGCCACCTGCCAGGGGCTTCCCTGAGGGCCTGGGGGCTACGACAGCGGGGACGCCTCCATGACGGTCTGCCTCAGGAACGCCCCACGGCCGCCTCCTCATCCCAGGCAGAGGCCTGAGGACTCCCCTCTATGGACCCCGAGCACGGCCGCGGCCAGCAGCAGGCGGGGGCCTGTGTCCCAGAGGAAAGCCCTTGAGAGGCCCCCCACACTCCCAGGTCCTCCCAGCCCACCCTTCTTCTCTCCCGGGCCTGTAAGAGGCAGGTCTTCGGGACACGCTTCCCAGTACAAAAGCAGCTGTTGTCACAGGTAAGTGCAACACCCACACGAGATGTACGAAAGCCACCTCCCCCAGCCACACCGCCTGAGGCCATGAGGGTCGTTCCAGGGACAGGACACTCAGACGGGCTTCGCTCCCGCCCTCACGATGCTCAGCCACTCGGTTCCACTTCCTGTGTCCGGCCTTCCTGGGAAGCGCGAGCTCAGGCCTGTGTCTTTTCTACGGAGTTTATGCACAACTGTGCGTGGAGGGACAGTTTGCGTAAGGGGCCAGTACACACCCCGCTCCCTTTCTAGAGCAATGGCGTCTCTCCTGCTCTCCCCACCAGGCATCCAACGGGAAATCTCTGTGCGGTGCGTCCACACGTCTCTCCACTTGCGCACGCATGCACACGCGCACACACCAGGTGGTTACTGTTTGCCTCCCCAAAATGAGATTTTATCATACAGACTTCTTGGTATCTTACGTCTCTCACTCAGTGACACTCTCGGGGGATCCCCTCGTGCGACCGCGCCCAGATTCGGGCAACCACCCCTGCCAGGGGGACAGACCTTCCTCCCGGCTGCGACTGTCCAACACCGCAGTAGGCCATGGGCTGCAAACAGCCTCGAGCACCGGTGTTTGTGCCCCACAGGGCACAGCCCCACAGAGGGGGCTCAGTCAAAAAGGGTCTGCGTGCCCTTCACAGAGCGCGAGCGGATGACTTCTAAAGAGGCCGCACCCCTGCGCGCCCCTCCAGCTGTGCCTGAGACCGCGTTTCCCTGCATCCTCTCCTGCCACGGACACCATCTCTCTACCTCCTGCCATCCCTGCTGACTTTTCCTGGCATCTCCCTAAGAGCCCCGTGGCTCCCCTCTGAGACCCATGCTCTGCACCACGAGGCGCTCACTTCCTAACTCTTGCCTTTCTCCCCAGTTCGTGAGAGATCTCTGCATAATGAATGTTATCCTTTTATTTGTCAAATATTATACATTTTTCCAACACTCTCATTTATTCATTGATTTTGTTTAAATTTTTATACCATCAAATGTGTCTTCTGCAGCTTCTAGACACCCTGCATCAACGAGGGAGGGGTCCCCGATGCCCACGTGGCCTAAAGCAGGACTGTCAAATTCGGGCAATGACATTCCACCCCTCCTGAACCCACGGAAGGCACTGCCTCGTCACAGCCCCTCAGCAGAGCCCTCTAGACCAGTCCAGCTGTCACCGCTAGGCCATCATGGGAGGCGGGAGATGGACTGTGTGGACACCCCTGGCCCTGAGGCGTGTGTCCCCTGCTGCCAGTAACACGGTCTCCTGGCAGCACTGCACACAACGCTGCTGGGGCAGGACGCCCTGGCCCAGGTGGGCGTGATCCACAGGGTTAGGGTTAGGGTTAGGGTCAGCCCTGCTCTCCCTTCGCCTGGGGCCCCAGGACCGCTCAGCTCAGAGCGCCTGTCTGTGAACACAGCCCAAGTGACCACACTTGAGAGACAGATAAAAAACAGCAGCGTGCAACAACAGAACACGTCGCCGCCGTGACACAGCGTCAGAATACGAACATGCAGCCGGGGACGGGTCTCCGTGGAACCCGGCTCCACTATCAGCACAGCACAAAATGTTTCTGACATACCGATGACAACTGTGGGACAAAATACGACCGTAGGACAGTAACCATGAGAAAAGGCCAGAGCCCCACAGATAAGTGGCTTTTGGCAGAGGTCCACGGAAAAGGGAAGCTATTCCACGTTCCTCCTGGACTCGGGCCACCCCCTCGCTCACACCCGACAGGCCGGGCACAGCCACTCGGAACCGACGCCTCCCCACGAGCACGCGCCAGGACGTGTCCCCAGCCTGCCTGGCCTCTGGCTCCTAGGATGGCTGGGCCCCACCTCAGTGCAGCTGCCGGTTCTCGTCTAGCCTAACCCAGCTCACTCCACCTCTGGCCTCGGCCAGCCCAGCCCAGAACGTCACCACCGCCGGTTCTGGAGCCATCGTTCACAGAAGCCACTGCCAAGGCACTGTCCCCACAGGTATCGACTCACTGGGCCGCACATGCCGGAGGCCCCAAGACGTCTGGGGCTCCTCCAAGGCCCAGTCTGTGTGCTGCCAGCTGGAGACACACACTCCAGGCCCCGCCTGCCAAGCACTCTTGTCCTGCTGGCGGCCCCCAGCCTGGACATCCTCCCAGCCACCGCGGGGTCTCTCATGGGCCTCCCTCCAGGGCCCGGTCCTCTGCGGAGTGTTCCCCGCGTCTCAGGGCATCACCACGAGTGAGAGAGAGTGAGACGCGGGGACCCTGCCCTCGGCCCCGTCCAGAGACCACAGGTGAGTCCCACCTCCCTTCCCACAGAGCAACCAGAGCACGTCCAACAGGGGACAACCGAAGTTATCCCTGACACCCTGGTCTCACCCGCATCTTCTAACAAGGGATGGAGCTGACAGCTGTCCCAGCTGGGTCACCAAGGGGTGAAAAGACCACCCACGACTCTTTGAGCGTTCACCGTGACTGGGACAGGCAACACAGACACGACGCACAGGCGCGGCCAGGCAGACAGGCCCTGCCGAGACCGACGCCACGCCGCACTTGGCCACCTCTGCCTGCCACCTGCACCATAAAGCTGCTGGCTGGGTGGAGCGTGCCATACCTGCTTAGCTTTCACTGTCACGTTCAGGGCCTCTGATTTTGTCTGAAAGAGAAGTTCTACGGACATCAAAATGCCTGGGCTTCGAACCTGACTAAAGAGCCGGCCAAGCATCTGGAGCCTCCGTCCTCCACTTGGCCAGCACCGGGGGAAAGGCTACCGGGCAGGGACCCTCCTTGGGCTGGGGACGTGCCCTGTGCACACCCCAGGAGACTCCAGGGATGGCAGAGGCGGGAGGTGGGTGAGGAGGTCTGAGCTGGCTCCTCTGAAGGACAAAGGAAGGCGCACACAGCCAGAGGGCACAGGGATGAGCTGAGCAGTGCCCCGGGAAGAGCCACATGCCAATGGCGGGAGGGGGCCCAGGAAGTGCCGGGCTCCCACCGAGGTCTGGGAGCGCCAGAGAGGCACGGCCGGGCTGGGGCCAGGAAAGAATAACAGATGTGTGTGACGCTGGACACGCTGGCAATCACTGGCCAGCACCAAGAGCTCAGGAACTGCTCGAGTTGCCAGCTGGACTCAGCCCCGGCCGGCACAGCCCAGCCCCGCAGGCCAGCTCCCTCCAGCCCAAAGCAGGAGCCCAAGCTGCTGGGGGGCCCGGACGGTGCCCTTGGCCTGAGCCAGGCCCAGCGTCCACCCAGCTCTCGGGCCACTGCACCGGCTCCAGGTGGGCCCCGAACGCCCTCCCTCCCCCAGTGGCCTGTCCACCTGGCCTGCCCTCAGCCCCCAGCTGGGGTTAGCTCCCTTCCTCCACGGTCCCCTGGGCTCACCCTCTGCCGGGAGTCGCAGATCCTGGTGCCTCGCCCGGCTCTCAGGGAGGACAGGCAGAGTGACACCCAGGAACCCAGGGCCTGTGCGCGGTGACCGTGCAGGGACGAGGCGGGGACTGCGGGTTCCGGGCCAGCACGAGGAGGGGCGCCCGGCCTGCTGTGGCCGGGGTACCCGCGCTCGCTGGGCCGGGGTACCCACGGGAAAGGGGGCTGGGACTCCGAGCGGGGCTGCAGCGCAGGCGCGATGCATTCAGGGAAAGAGAGCGTGTCGGGCGTGGGGGTCCAGCCACGGTGCGGAGGAGGAGGACGCTGCGCACGCACGGGCTCTGCGTGACCTGGCAGCCCGAGTTCTCCAGAGGTTTCTGGTAAAGCAAACACGCAAACATGCACATGGGCGCACACGTATGTACTTATGCATGTACTTAATTTACTACGTAATTAATATCTAATACGTGTTACATATTAAATTACACATATATACACGTACATAAATAGATGTTATAAATATACGCTTACTGCATATGTCAATATATAACAGACACACCTATTTACACATGCGTATACATAGTTGCTATATTTATAAACATCTGTCTCTTCTCATCCTCCCCTTTACAATCGGCAAACGTTTCTGTCGCCGTGGCATTGACAGTCATCTTGCGTTTTCTAAGAACCACCTGCCTTTTAAAACTCTCACAGCATAGTTGTTTAATGAGTATATAGTTTCACTTTTGCAAGATGAAGAAGTTCCAGAGATTGGTTACACAGCCACGTGAATATACTTAACACTACTGAACTGCACACTTAAAAGTGGTTAAGACTGTAAATTTTATGTTTCTTACAATTAAAATTTTTTTAAAAATTCAAAAGCCAAATGCACACACATCAATCTAATAAACTGCCCCAAGTGCTTGTTCACCTGGGTCCCTTCCCTCCTCACCCCTGACTCCGGAGCCGCACCGCCCACCAGTCCCTGCAGCCTGCGAATCCCGCGCAGACATGAAGGGACACATCCGCAGAAACTCCCAGTGCGTGGCGGACACCTCCTGCCAGTCTGAGGTCACCGTCCAGCGGCACCTCCAGCTGAGACGAGCAAACACACGTCCGTGTCCCGATGGCTGACGGATGACTGGCAGCGACTAAAACAACCGCGTCCCACACACGTTGGGACGTGCACATGTCTTCACGGTAACTGAGCAGTCACCTGAGCACGCGGCGCACGTGCCCCGCGACGACGAAGGGAACAGCCCAGGACCGGGGCCGGCACTGCCTGCCGCCTGCCTCTCAGTCACTACAATGAAAACGCGCAGTGGCGGCAGAGCTGTAGTGGAAGACAAATGACTCCCAGCACTTCGTTCTAGCATATTCTAAAAATGCAATTTACTATTCAGCAATATCCTTTCTTTTTATGTAGTCACTACAACACAAACATGCCTCTTTGTTATCTCTAACTACATCTGCATGCCAAACACGCTCTGGCTAGGAAAATGTAAGTTCTGGGGAATTGAGACCCATTTTTCAAGTCTGAAAGAGGTGGAGAAATGAAAAGAGAGGGCAGGCAGAGGATAAAGGCACCTTTTACTCACGTGCAAAAAATGTGAGTGAAAGCTGACCTCGTTTCCTCACCACCAACTGGTAAGTGACGTATGTAACTTGTCCCCAAGTGGCTTCGAAATCACCATTTAAGTCACACGGCCATACAGTGGGACAAAACCCATCGTGGTCAGACACAGTGTCGATTCCTTCCAATGCTGGAAGAAACGCCAGTGTCTGCACTCAGGGCGGCCGGGCTCACGGGGCACCGCGACTGCAAGACGAGTCATCTTCGCGGTGGGGCCTGTCCTGGGCGCTGCAGGGTGTTCAGCAGCAAACCTGGCTTCAACCCGCCAAATGCCAGCACCGTGCCCCAGTGTGACAACCAGAACCATCTCTAGACACGGAGGGAATGTCCCCTGAGGGAGCAAAGTCGCCTGGGGGAGAGCACCTCTCAAACAGACTGGAGCCCGAGTGGCTTCGTCCACCACCCCCGGCTCCGACTGACACCCACGTACTGCCCAGGCCGGGACTGGCGCACTAAGCACAGCACGCAGCTCCCCGGCTGCTCTGCCCCCAAAGCCAGACAGAGTGACGTGTGTCACAGCCAGCTCCACCAGGTGACCGGCCGTGTCTCATCCAAGGCCCCGATCTCCGTGCTCCTCACGGCGATCAACTCCAGCTAGAATCACACCGACAGGAGCCGACTTCCCAAGCTAGGCAGGGCACGCACCCACGTAACAGATTAAAATTAGGCACCCTAATTATTAAACTGTCACTGTAAAAGCCAGGAATACCATTTTTTAAAAGAATGAATAGGAGAATTAATGGATTTCTTTATTTGCTTGCATTTGTGATACTCAGTCTGTCTCTTATTATCAAGGCAGTCATAAAAAATGCTTCTGCCACATATGCAAATTAAATCATTAGTATTTTTCCCAATTACAGTAACTGCTTATTTGTATTGCTGATCTATTCTTCCAATTTAGTTCCCCTAATATTAATGATACTGGAAATGCTTTAATAAAACCCTCTCAGGCAACACGAGCTACACAATTTCCATTATATACCTTTCTGATCACGTAACGAGTAGGACCACCCGGTGGGGACCTGGACACCACCCCGCAGGGCCTGGTTGAGCCCTGGGAGCCCCGGTGCTCTCCCCTCTACGTGGGCCCATGCGCAGGGTCTCCCCAATTCCTCCAAGAGCCCCCCACAAAGGGGAGAAGTGGCTGAGGGCTCCCTTGGGAGGGGCCATGCCAGGAGATGCCAGCCTAACCCTGAGTGGGAGCTTTCTTTAACAGCTTATACTTTACCTAAAAACTCAGCTGAAGTGTCAGTTCTGCCACATAATGTAACCATGTCACAGGTACGTTTGGTTTAATGTCTGTCCTTGTATGTAACTGTCCAGTTCCCTGACCTTGCTCCCCTGGCCCCAGTCTCCAGTGCCGAGGAAGCCGAACCATTTCCTGTGGCCGCCCCCACCCTGGCTCCAGCCGGCGTGGCACAAGAGGCAGTCTCCCCCATCCTGTAGGCTCTCGATGCCCCTCAACAGCGGGGAGACCCCAGCACTGCTCAGAGCCCCGTGTCTTCCCAGAAAGGGCACAGCCACTGAGCAGACCCTGGTCAGTCACCAACTTCAACTTGGAGGTTTGACAACTTGTGCGCAAGCTTCAGTGCCTGCGAGTTAGGAATCTGAAAGAAGGCTGTCACACTGGCTTTCGGGAGATGGAGCCGGGCTTGCAGAACAGATCTGGCAAAGTGTGGGTGGGAAAGGGCCAGGCTGGGATGGGGACAGAGCCTGGGCAGGAGCAGGAAAGCAGGGACCAGGGCAGGGAGCTGGGGCAGAGGCCTCGGCAGGGGTGGAGCAGCAAGGGTGGGGCGGGGCGGGGCGGGGCGGGGGCCTGCTTGACCACTCTGCCAGAGCAAGCGCCTCCTGCCTGGCTCCTCTGATGGCTCCTCTGAGAATCAGAGGAATCTGTGGCAAGTGCTCAGTCCACAATGAAGCAACAAAGAAAGTCAGTTTTCCAAACCCCAGGTGCCGAGACAGCTCCAGATCGGTCGGTCACAACGTATCCCTCTGTTCCAAGTAACGGAGCACGGCAAAGGGCAGGGGGCCGGCCACAGAGACGACAAAATGAGAACCGTGGGTAGAGAGCGGAAGTGAGAACGCAGGCGGGCTGAAGCTAGTCCGTGCCATCCTACAGAACGCCAGGACAGGTGGGCCAACACGGACAGAGCTCAAGTCACCCAGGAAAGCTGGGAAACGGAGGCCTCAGCAGGGCAGAGCCCTGGGGAACGTGCAAACACGCTGTCACCTGAGTACTCTCAGCAACAGCCGTTGATCTGAATGACGGGAGAGAGCTCACTCTCACTTCGCCAGAACAGCCCCACACAAAAGAGGGAGCGGCCCGTGGGCATCCCATGACCTGCTCTGCAAAGGTAGCAAACGCAGAGGGGGCTGGCGTTAGGGGCTGCCCACATCCCGCCTGCTCTGTATCCGGCATTCGTAATCGGGGCTTGAAAGATCCAGGAACTCCCTAAAGTCATGTGCAAAATAGTACGTTTGGTAGACCTCCCTCAGGGAAACATTTCATAAAAATGAAACTATCGGTCCAGGTGTGGTGGCTCATGTCTGTAATCCCAGCACGCTGGGAGGCCCAGGCAGGAGGATCGCTTGAGCCCAGGAATTGGAGGTTGCAATGAGCTGTGATGACACCACTGCACTCTAGCCAGGGCGACACAGCGAGACCCTGTCTCAAAAAAAAAAAGAGGAAAGCTGTCTTACATCCAGAGGAATGGGCGCTAGACTGTAAGGAAGGGCCTGGTTTATTTCAACAGACGAAGGCGCAGCACTGTGTACTCCTGGGGCTCCCTCCCCATTTCACCTCTAAAATACCAATCTGTATTAAAATACGTTCAATGATAACCTTTTAACAATACAACGGCTTAAAGAAAACTTCCGAATATATCGGTCCAGGAAACAAGGACCTGGAAGGCACAACTGAAATGGCCCCGAGGAGCTCAGGAGTCCTCTCGTGCTCTGGGCCCCGGCACTGGGTGGGTGCGGGGATGCGAGGTGCAAGAGAGCCGGGAGCAGGAGGGTGGAAAGGCGGCCACTTCACGCACATGGACAGGAATCGGCCCAGCTTCCCAGAAAGGGCCCCTTCCCATCCCTCCCGGCCTAGATCCTCCCTCCTGAGCACAGGCCTACCTTTGCTTTGTGGCCAGTCTCCAGGGGACCCGTGTGGCCGGAAGCCCAAGGCCCGCCTACCATGGGAGGAAACCTGCTCCAGGCTGGGGGGCGGGGGGGGTGGCCCACGCCCTCAGCTTCCCCCGTCCGAGGCCTCCTGAGCGTGTTCCCATCATCACCTGCATAGACGACACTCTCACACTGCTCTCAGCAGGGGAGACACAGGTGGGGACTCCAGGACACACCTAGCCACCCCCTAGGACTGCGGAAAACAGGACTCCTGGCCCACCACTGCCCGGCTCAGCGGTCGGGAAGCTCTGTCCTGGCCCAGCCTCCGCTGGTGGCCGGAGCTGGGATACAGAGAGAGAAAGTACGGAAGCGTGCCCAGAGGCCACCTGTTCCCTCTGAAGCCTCAAGCCCAGGCTGGCTCACTGCCCGTGCAAAAGCGCTTATGTGACTCCACGAGCACAGCACAGCCCACCCGCGGGGCAGAGCCGTCTGCGACGGGGGCACGAAGACAGCCACCCTGACTCCATGGGCCGCGCCTGGGGGCTTCAGAAGGAAGACGTGACGACGGGACTCAGAGACCCATGACTCACTACAGCTCACAAAGAGGACGGAGGCCGAGGAAGAAGCATGTGGAGCGGCCGGGAGTCCAAGGAGGCTGTGAATAGACTTTGTTGCTACAGAATCAAAGAGAGTGTTCAGCCCACCAAAGAGGCAGCTCTGCCCCGGAGGCCCCCAGCAGGCGCCCAGACAGGAACAGATAAAGGCCCGGGGCAGGAGAGCCCGGGCATGCCCCAAACCAGCTCTGGCAACGTGGCCAGACCCAAGGACACTCGGATGGACTCTGGGCAAGGGAGGCGGGCTAAAGCCGGGAGGACCCTGCAGGGGAGGGAGGAGGGCCCCGAGTTTTACCCTAGACAGTGGGGAGTCACGGGAGTTTGGCAGGACACCGTGACTGGAGGGGCGAGGAGGAAGGCTGATGGAGCGCGGGGTAAGGGGGAAGGACTGGGGACCAGCGCCCAAATGGACCATGTCCACGCCCACACCTCAGAGGTTCAGAGTGACGGCCAAGTCCAAGCCCTGACTGCACCGCTGGCCAGTGCACAGCAGGGGTCGAGGTCACAGGTGGTGAGGGGCTGAAACACTGAAAGTGGGTTAAGAGGGTCGTCGATACTGACATGAGACAGGGAGCGCCAGAAGAATGAGTGGAGACCAAAGACAAGGGCGGGGCCACCACAGGCAGGTGACACGGTGGCCTGGCCATGGGAGGAACCACATGACAGGAGGTCAAAGCCACCTTCCCAAGAGGACCATCCACCAAGGATGAGTCCTGTGGGCAGCCAGGGTGGGCAGCCAGGGCAGGGGGCGGCCCCAGGGGCCCAGGTGACTGCAGGGACCAACAGGCTCGAGCCCTCCAGGCACAGGCATCCTTGGAACATCACTGGTTACGCGGGACCAGCCTCCAGACCACGTCTGCGCCTGGAACTTAACGGCACAACGCTGGGAAACTAAGGCACTGAGGACTTGGGGAAGTTCTTCAAGCACCAGCTTTGGGTGTGAGGGCTTGACTTCCCTAAGGGAAAAGCGGTCAGCACCTAGGAGAGCAAGAACCAGGTCCCAGGGCCCACGGGCAGGGCGGCCTCACACGTCCTGGCCCCCCGAGCCCCCAGGCCCTCTGAGGAGACAACCCTGAGGACGTCCGCCAGTGGAGAGGCTGTCCTGAGCACCTCGGACTCTGGCTGGAGAAAGCGCGACTTCCAAGCGTTAAAGCATGGTGTCTGCGTAGAGAGGAGGACCTGGGTGAGAACTGCACTCCCTGAGGGAGGCTCCCATTCCCCACACTGCCGTCAGGTGCACCCTGTTCTGGAAACCCTGCCGTGCCTCATGAAGCAGTGGGCACCAGCAGTGGGTCGCTGCCGGGCTCTGTCTGCCAGGAACCATGCATTGGCTCTGCACCCCGGCTCCCATGTGCGTGCACGTGCATGTGCATGTCTGTGCACGTGTGCGCATGTCTACGTGTGCGCGGGGCGGGGCACTGGCCAGGGCTGCACTTCAGGGACGGAAGTGGGAGCTGCAGACAGGGGAGGGGTGGGGACAGCTGACAATCGGCCTGGATGAGGCCGCCCAACGAAGCAGCTGCCGGGCCCACGAGGACCAGCGTGGCCACGGCCGGGGTAGCGAGGGACAACATCTCCCGGCCCCCACCTAGGGCTAGCAGGAGCCACTCCAGCCTCAGTCTGCCGGCAGGCTGCTGGTCCTCAGACCAGGTGTGCCCCGCCCAGCCAGGACCACAGGGCCAGCCTGCACCGGCACAGTGCCCAGCAGAGCCTCCCACCTCCTGCTTCAGTGAAAGCCCCCCAACCCAGGAAAACCTCTGTCAGGTGTGCAAGGCTGAGGTCGTCTGCCAGTCCCCCTGGCTGGGACACCTTCCACAGCCGGAGACACGACAAGGCACAGCACTCTGCAATTGTGAGAGCTGCTGCCGCTCCCCGGGCACACACCTGGGCCAGGCCTGTGCCCCCAGCTGCCAGGAACGTTACACTTAATGCCCAGAAAGACGCAGCCAGGGCAGGGATACTGCTACTCTGACTGAGCAGGACAGAAACCCGAGGCTTGGAGGGGTCGGGTGGTTGTCCTGGGAGCAGCTCGAAGGTGGCTGCACCAGGACACACCAGGCCGGGCCCCTCCTCCGTCTGCTTTTCCAGCTCAGCAGTGTGCCCCGGAGGAGCCTGCGCTCTGCACCCGGGGGAGACAGTTTAGTGCGTGCCAGCTGCTGCCAGGAGGGCGAAGGCGCCGGCTCAGAAGCAGCTGCCAGCGCAGACCTATGACCCGCCACCAAGCTGCTCACACTGGGGCTTCAGCTTCCTCAGCCTCCAGGTGGCAGGAGGGCACCCGAGCCGCAGGGCTAAGGACGGACAGGTCGCGTGGGATGGCGGCACAGCGCCCAGCACATGCAGATGCCAGCTACAGAAACAGCAGGACGTGGCTGGGCGGGGGTCCTCCCCAAACGGAAGACGGGCAGGCAGCGGTGTATTCGTCTCATTGTCTGGGGGACTGGGGGTCTGCTGGGCCATCGGCCTCTTTGTTTTTCCTGATCTGACACCAATCAGGCAGAAATCCTCATGTCCACCGTGCAGATGGGCAGACTGGGGCAAGGGAGGCTGGGAAGATGACCGCCGTGGCCCTCCACACGCCGGAGCCCACCTGTCTGATCCCAAAGCACATTCCTCCCAGCGCACCCCTCGCCCACAGGTAGGGCAGTGTGATCAGTGCGCTTCTAGAACTGTCCAGGCCTGGGCCATGTTCGCCCTCCGCCCTCCCAGGACACCTTCAGCATCTGCCCACCTGTGCACGGGACAGGACAGCCAACGTGTGCTCAACCCCCCTCCAGAGCATCCAGATGCCCAGCAGTGCTTGGGCCTCTGGGTGACCTGGGAGCTGGCCCTGGGCGACAGTGGGACTCAGCAGCTGGAAGCACTGCCCTCTGGGTGTCCCCTGGGCAGCTGTGGCCCTCGTGCGTCTTCCACCATCCTACAGTCAGCACCCCGGCCCTGCACCTCCGTGTCCCTGGGCTGCAGCCAGCGGGGACTCTGCCACGCAGCCTCCTACCTGGGCCCCCATCCCTATCCAAGGGCCCCACGCTCCCCCGGGAGGTCACCTGCACCCATCGGGTCAGCTAGTGGCAGGAGACAAGGGAGCTACCTGATGAGCCCCGACTATCTCTGTCTGCCTTTCAAGTGGCCATGTTGGCCGCGTGCCCCTGACTTCCAGGGGCCGGTGTCTGCCCGGGAAGAGGAGGAGACACAAGAGGCCGGGGTGCACCAGCCTCCACCGCCAGGGGGTCCCGGTCAAGGCCCTCCCCTGCAGCCTCTGCCGGGCCCCCTGCACTTCCCTTCCCACGTGAGCCTGCACACGCCGCGCTCGCACGCCAGGCTGCTCTGGAACTGCTCTGGGCTTCGCCAGGCACAGCGAGCGCGGCCGAGCTCCCCTCCACTGCATGTGTTCCCTTCCCTTCCTTCCCGACACCAGCAATTTCCACACTGGGGAAGCCGGTTCTCCAGCCAGCTTCCGGAGGAGGCAAGCCCAGCACGCAGGCTGAGCCACTCAGGGGGCTCTGTACCCATGTCGCAGTGACACGTAACTGCAGCCAGACCAAGCAGAGCGAATCCAAGACTTTGCGGGGACGAAGGTGCTCTCTTTCCCGCTGGGTGTGAACCAGCAGGTGTGCAGCCCCAGGGGCAGTTGGCAGCGCCCCTGTAGCCACGAAGCTGAATCTCCCAGCACAGGGCAGACACTGTGGAGGTCAGGGAAGGACAGGGAGGAAGGAGAGGGCGGCTGGGGCTTTGCGGTGCCCCTGTGGGCACAGCGCACCCACGGCTGGAGCCATGGGCAGGTGACAAGCCCTGGGTGACACAGTGGAGGAGCTGGATCAAGCACCTGCACTTTCCAAGAAAGCAAGCCAGTCAATCCCGAGGCCACGGCGCTCTCTGTACCTGCCGTGGAGAGACCCTCTCTGGTGGAGAGACTCACTTTGGTGGAGAGACTCGCGTTGGTGGAAAGACCCCTCTCTGGTGGAGAGACCCCTCTCTGGTGGAGAGACTCACTTTGGGGGAGAGACCCCTCTCTGGTGGAGAGACCCTCTCTGGTGGAGAGACCTTCTGGTGGAGAGACCCCTCTCTGGTGGAGAGACTCACTTCGGTGGAGAGCTACAAGAAATATTTCCCAGCTCAGCACTGAGAGCCACCCCTCATCCCAGGAACATCGTCTGGTCCCTGTCTCTGTGCTCCTCCACACGCCAGAGGCTGCCCGGCCCTGTAACATGGTCGACATGCCCTGCACACCCGCCCAGGCTCCAGCGTGGAGCACTGTGCCCACGGGGGCACCACAAAGCCCCAGCCCTGCCTCCTGCCTCCCCGTCCTTCCCTGACCTCCACAGAAGCACTGCCCCTCGCCACGCCACCAGCGCTGCCATGTGCCTGCAGACCCCCAGGACCTGAGCTCCCAGCCACACAGCTTCCCTCGAGCCACTGCGCCGTGCCCAGCGGCCTTCCGACCATGGTGAGCCGCACACTGTCCCTTGGGCTCCCTGCTCGTGCAGATCAGAAGCAGAGAAGGAGGGGGAGAAACGACCCGGGGAGGGGAACAGGGCAAACCTGCACTTCTGAAACCGGGTTTGCCACATATAACTGCACCGTCTCAGACAACTCCCTTTTCCAGAACACAGGAAGCATATGCACGGCAAAGTCCTAGCACGAAATGTCCGCCAGTCCACTTCCAGGGTCATCCTTGGGACCAGGTACCTAGCATTACTGACCTTGGTACAAATCACACTGAAGCAAGGACAAGGTGCTACCCAGACATGCCCCGGCGGCACAGGAACCATCGCCAGGCCCGCTCTGCTGGGTGGGGACGCTGGCCCTTCAGATCCTTGTCATGACAGCAGCACCTGGGAGCCGCCAGTGCTCTGTGTGACACAGAACAGCACGCTTCGGAGCATTCGAGAACCTGGTGTCTGCAAGCGATGGCACAGTCCCTGCAAGGACAAAGACAGACAAGAACTTGCTCTCAAACGGGACGAAGGTCCTCAGAGACGTTCCCCACAACTGCAGCAGGTGCGGAGACGCCCTGAGCTGGTGCGGGGGCCACAGCAAGTGCTGCCGCCGTGTCAAAGGCCCAGTTACCAGCACCCCTTGCAGAGAGCACGCTCTGCTTCCCATTCCTGCCAGGGACCTGCCTGCGAAGACGGCGGCGAGCGGTGCGCAGTGGGGCAGGGACAGGGGAAGAGGAGAAGGAGCGCCGAGCCTTCGCTGGACAGAGACGCTCCGTTCGACCTCCCCTCCTTCCGCCATCCTACAGACAAGGACACTCCAGTCACCGAGGCGGTGAGTCCTGGTGGTGAAGCTGGGCTTCACCCAGGTCCTGCTCTAAACCCATGTTTATCCTCAACCCCAGAGCCATGGACAGCAGCCGTCCACACCTGCAGAACCACTCTCACGCACTGCAGGTGAATCGTATCACGGGAAGAGAACTCAGCACGTCTACAAACCAGACCCTTTGCCCCACACCCACCCTGGGACCGCCCGTGAGACGGAAGAGCCCTACCACAGCCTCCTGCTCTCAGCTCTGCCCACTTACCTTACAGAACTCTTAATAACGACTTTGTCAAGACCAGCCGCAATCGGATGAACACTACCCATTTTGTCAGAAGGACACTCTTCTTCAGGGAAGGATTTAGGGGAAGCATTTGACATTGCTGTTTGTTGACTCCAAATCCCTTAAGGTCAACTTCCCCAACAGCTTCGGTAGGTGGGCGGGATGCTCCTCTACCAGGGCCCAATCCCGCCAGGGATGTTGCCACCATAAGAGGCGGTGGCCACTGCCGGCCACGCAGGAGGCGGGAGGGAGGGACCAGCCACGCGGCCACTAGGCTCACGGCGGGAGCGAGAGGGAGGTCTTGCAGGTAGCTGCTGCTCCAGCCGACGGCTGGGCATACGCTTCGGCTGCGGCAAAATGTGCAGGATGACAAAAAGGAAAGGAAGACGACAAGCTCGGAGAAGGCACTGCAAGGAGACAAAAGTAAGAGCTAAGTGCCCCGGTGACGTTTCCTTTAAAGTGTCCTCTACCCTGGAGAGCCAACGGACAGAATTATAACATGGGGCCCTTGTGCTGGCAAACAAGTGGTTTCCAAAGAACGGGGACTGTGACCACTACTATGATCTTTTTGATGCAAAATCTTACATAAATTTTATAGCGGAGAGGGTTTTAATCCACCAAAGCACTTCCCAACCATTTTCTTTATGGCTCTTTTTAAAGGTCTAAAGGTCCAAGGAGGCAGAGCCACCCCCAACCGGGAGCAGGGTTATGCTGGGAACATTCACTAACGTAGGCCAAGGCCCTGGCGGGTGACTCCGCAGCCTCCAGAGCTGGAGTGGGGATCAGACTCACTAGAATGTTCTAACCCCTTAGCCTAACGTGGCTTGAACCTGAGCCCCAAGGGTGGGCAAGTCCTCAACAGTCAACTCGAAGAGCCCCAGGCCTCAGGTCCTCTGGGCCACGCTGTGCTGACCTGCAGGGCCCATCTTCCGGCTGCGCTACCCAAACGCCATGGTGCCAGCGGCAAAGGCCCCTGCAAAGGCACCGCGCCAGGGCTCGGCCTCGCTCCTGAGCTGCCGGGAGTGGCTGGCTCGGGCCCCTTCCAGGACGTTTCTGTGCTGCTCCCAGTGAGCTGCGGCCCTGCACAGCTCCTCTGAGGAGTCTCAGACCTCGGCATGAGGACACTCTCACCAGCAACGGTTGAAGGCAGGGAGGAAAGAAACAGCCACCTCCCTGCAGGATGCGGCCCAGGCTCAGAGCCAGCGGGGGCTGGGACCACCTGGGAGGTGAGCCACTTCCTCGCCCTTGTTTTTTGAGCTGCCCTTGGTCTTCATGCAGGGCCCTTTGTGACAGCACCACCACCCAAGCATGCACCAGGGGAAGGCCTGGCCACACCACAGGGGCCAGTGGGGCCTCCCTGGGATGTGCCAGAATGGGCTGCCTTGACCACGGCAGACCAAGAGAGATCAAGTGCATCACCCAGCTGAAGCAAGGCACCAACACGCCCAACAGAAAGAACAGGAAGTGAACTCAAAACCTCAACTAAATGCAAGAAGATTGCTCAGTCCAGCCAACCCCGGCTCACGCACTCTAGTCCTCGAGCCCTCGGAGCTGGGCCACCATCTGGCCACAGTAGCCTTCCTACCCTGCGGCTGCCCCACAACTCTAGCTCTGGCCAGAAAGGACCACACCCATCCCCAGTCCCCTCCCCCGCCTCCTCTTCCTCCCCCTCATCTGGGCCTGGCTCCGGCCCTGCCGCTGCCCTGCCAGCGCTCCACGACTCCCACAGCCCTGTCTCTGGATGGCAGCCCCCGTGCACCTGTGTTTGCGGGTATCCTCCTCCTCCGCCCCACCAACACCTAAGCCTCTTACTGGCAGACGCCGGGTCTTCCTGATCAAGCCTGGTGATGTGGGGCCTGTCACTGCGTCTGGCACACAGAAGGTGTTTAACTGAGTTCTAGCTCATGGACACTTAGTATTGGGGCTTGGGTGCAGAATTAGCATTTGCAAAACAATAACTGACCAGTTAGAAATATTTAGGAAACACGGTCTCCAAGGGGCACCTCCCTCACCACCAAAGAGAGGCCAGTGGGAGACAATCACAGAAACCTCTTCCTCAGTGTAAAAAAGAACCGCTCCAGCAAACAGCAACACATAAGCCAGATGATGGGCCGTTCCCAGGGGAAAATGCAATGCCATCACCGTTTGAACAACACTCCCACTTGGAACGCTGGTTCAGGCTTTCAGGTCATAAGAACTGATTTATTGTTTCAAGCTTAAACATCAATCCAACAAAAGCACTTGACTCACACACACGGAATACTTCATAAACAACAGTAAACTAACAAAGCCTAACATTCACGTTTTTAAACGGGGCAGATTCCAAAATGTTTGTATACACAATAATATTGAGGCATCATGTTAAAATTATGAGGCCAAATAAGTGATTAAATAATGTCATTAATTCCAATTTAAAACAAACAGGCAGAAAGTCCTTCAAAAAAAAAAAAAAAAAAAAAAGGAGCAGCCGCGACCTCGCACACTTGCCCTGCCCCACCGGCCCCAGGACGGCCCACTTGCCGCCTGACAGCTGGGTTCGGGGCCGCTCCCTCCTTGCTGCACCACGGAATCCACTTCACTCGCATTTATGGCATGTCCTTAAAAGCACGTAATCTCCAAAATCAGGGCCAAGAAGTTCCCAGACTGGGGAAGGGGCGTGGTTAGGAAACAGGCAATTACAAGCCAGGCAGAAGCCCCACGGAGGCACCCGGGGCCTGAGGCGGGTCCTCACCAGCTCTCTCCCACCCAGGCTCATCCCAGCGGGCCCCTGCACTGTGCCCTTCATTCAGCTACTCATTCATTCTTTCATGGAACGTCTACACTGCCAAGCACTGCATACAAAGGAGGCACCAGGCCCTCGGGGCTCCTTGACAACATGAAGCCCTCAGCTAGTAAAAGAGGTGACACTGAACAACTAATGTCACAATGAGCTAGTGAAATTGCACAATTGGATCCCATTAGCAAGGCACAGAAAGAATGTTAGGCTGAGGTTAACAGGGGACCAAAGACCAAGAAGATAAGCATGAATTGAGGGGTTGGGGAAGAGGAAGGGCAAGGGAGGGAGTTCCAAGAGAAGGGAACAGTGTGTGCAAAGGCCCTGGGGCCAAAGGGGGCTGAGAGCTGGGAAGCAAAGCAAGAGCCGCTGAAGCCCAGCAAACGGGGCAAGTGCTATCAGGTGAGGTTGGTAAAACAGAGGCCAGGATCAGGAAGGCCTTCCAGGGTCCCTAAGGCCTTAGGAGCCTAAGAATAAAGGGAAATCATAACAGGGTTTCCAGCAAGGGAATGGAAGGTATAACTCTGCTTTCGGTAGAGACCACTCAGGACACTGTTTGCAGGTGGACTGGACCAGAGCAGGCCCAGACCCAGAGGGCCAGTCCCCACCTCAGAGAACTTACGAGTGAGTCAGAGAAACAAAGCACATTATCAACTTCCCAAAGACTGGAAAAGTATTTTTTTCCAATGGAAATACCAATTTTTTAAAAATTATTACTTTAAAAAAGTAATACATGCTTATTGTAAAAATTCGTACAATACCAACATGTACAAGAAGACAATGAAAGCGCCTTACATTCTGTTTCCCTGACACCACAAGGCCACCATTATTGCTCTAGAGTCCTGTGTACTCGAAACCAGAAGGAATCGTCTGGGACCCGCTTTGTTTTCCTGCACCGCACACTCTGCCTGTGCACCGCTGAGTACACAGTACGGAAACACCAGTGAGTATTTTAACAAGCATCGCTTGTGCCAATAATGTCACCATAACAGCCTGTGCATATCTGGACATCGGTGCATTTACTACAGCCCTTCCTTAGAGCAAATCTCAACATGCAGAACTGCTGAGACAAGGGGAAGGACCATTTAAGATTCTGACACATAAAACTTCTCTACAGATCAATTCAGTACTTATTGTATTTTATATAATACCACATACTGGTCTATTCACAGAGCAAATAACAAACAACAGCCAACACTTACATATCGTGCTTACTGTGTGCCAAGCCCTATTCTAAGCAATTTGCATGTATTTGCTCATTTAACACATTAACTGCCATATGAGTTCTATTTAACTCATGCTAGTTTTGAGGCAGGGACCACGTGAAGCATATGTAACTCTTCGCCTTGGGAGCCAAGAGAACTATTTTTCAACTTGCATATAACTCACACACAGACAACAATTAAAAAAACCAAATTTTTCATTAAGTTAGAAAGGATTGTTTTGTTTTCAAAGTTTTTATTCTATTTTTGTAATAAAACATCGTGGCCCCAAAGAAAAACTTTTTTTTCTACTGTGGCAGTCAATGTGTTAAACTTTGCAAAAACTCTAGAAGATAGGAATTATCAGCAGCAGCAATGGGTGTTATCAAACTTACTAATATTATGGGCATAAACGGAATCTCCTTTAAGCTGAATTTATTAGTACAGCTAAGTCTTTTATTATTAGCCATGGTGATTTACATATTTATGTGCTTTGCTCACCTTGCAATAGAGATGCTCATCCTTTTCTTATTGGTTTGTAAAAGCTCTTTACATATTGACTATTAAGCTCACATAGCCATAATATATTGTATATTTTTTCTCATTGTCTCTTAACCTTGCTTATTTTGCCAAAAAAGCTTTTTTTTTTTTTTTTAATTCTTATACTGTTAAATCTGTCAATATTTTCTCTTAAGGTTTCTGACTTGGTGTTATGGTAAGAATAGATTAACACTGCATTTTTTCAACATTTTTGGTCCTCAAATGCTTTCTTCCAATAAAATCTTCCAAGGTAATGCACAGGCTAAACAGTAAGGCCAAGCTCTGGTGAGAGGGGTCAGAGCGCCAGCTGCCTCCCACCCCGTCTGTTTGCCCCTGGCAGTCCAGGGCTTCTCAGGAGAAGAACCGAGCACAGGATGGGATGCTACAGCCACCAGCCACAATGGCTGTTAAGATGTCCTCTGGTTCTACAGTGCCACGCACTTAACGTGGGACAGCCAGAATTCCTTCCCAGACCCTACAAAACACGGGGTTAACTACGGTAGCTCCAGGGAGTTAACACAATGGTGGAAAGTCTGACAGCACTGAGCCCAAGCGTTCCCAACTGCCGTCTTCTCAAAGGGACTGTGCTCTCCCAAGCACCTCCACGTGATGAAATTCAACTTCAAGATCATCTCTGGCCCAGAAGCACAGGCCTGGAAGAGAGAGGAACAGCCCTGGGACTGACACAGCAAGGGGTCACAGATGCTCCATTTTCATTTCCATCCCAGGTTCCTTCTGTGCAGGCAGCACCTACCTCAAACGGCTGTGGGGAGACCTACGTGGTGAGCGCTAAAAACAGCTCGTGGCCCCAGGCAGGTGCTCACTACCGGTTAGCTACTCACTCACGTCGCAATTACTAGTGGTGGAATCTCCTCGGTCCAGGAAAGATGTTCTATTTCCCCAGTCATACGGAAGGTCGCAGTGCAGGCGATCTGTGTGGGACCCTGGCCCTTCCTTCCAGGAAGTGAGCAGGAGGTGTGCCAGGGAGGCCACAGCCCATGTCCCACCCTTGAACAGGTCCCACCCTCCCCACTCACACGAGCCCAAGAGAAGAAAGCCGACCTTACAAAGAGAACTTAACTGACCTCAGTTCAGTGACACTTGCTCCCAAAAGAAAGGCTCTATAAAAACGAGCTAAGGTCTGTTCAAAAGCAGCTTCACTTCTGACAAGGCATCCTCATCTGACCTGAACCAGCAAGTGCTGTACCTTCCTCTAACGTCAAGGCCAAAACCCAGAGACCGCTACACACCACGCTGTCTGCTGACCACCCAAGATCAAAATAAACACCCCTCCAAAATCCACCTTTTCTGAGCCCCCATCCCAGGACAGACTGGGGGCTGCAAACAGTGGGGTGGGTGCTCAGTCCCGGCTTCACGACCCGAGGCTGATAGGGACGCTGGCCCCTTCGTCTCCCCAGTCCCCAGCTACCGTCATCAATTCTGATCAGCAGACCCAACACCCGGCCACAGCCTGCCGGCAGCGGCCGTTCTCTCTCATCCCTGCGTCTCCCTCACTCCCAACATCGGTTATTAATGTATTACTCATGGCAGCTCCTGGGCTGTGAAAGCCCAGCCGTTTTCAATAGAAAGCGGCACGGATGGATTCTACAGGAGTGATGAAATGTTTCTTCTGCTCTGGCAATTAAGGCAGCACAAAGTCGCCTTCTCTTTGGTGCCACCCCCAACATCAAAGGATCGGAATTCAAAGCCATTCATGCTGCATTGAAACCTCACAATGAAGCTGGAAAATGGACGTCCATTACTGGGCATAAATATGCAGTAGTTAAAAGGAAAGAGTTATAATGAAATTAAACGGCAGCAACCCCACAATGTGTGGAAACTTCCAGCACTAGAGCCCTGCTGGTAAACATCATCAGGCACCCACCTAAAGCAGGTTTCTGGCCACGGAGAGTCCAGATTGGCTGCTCGAGCTGCACAGGGCCGGCGTGCCGGCCTGTTCCGTCCATCTCGATATGGTAACAGCTCCCAAGGCCTCTGAGAACATGGCATTGGGGGATTTTTATTTTGCATGGCTACGAAGCTGCTGACCACGGAACATTCTCTCTGGCACAGGGCTGCTCAGCCCACATCTGTCCTTGGTCCCTAGGCCTCCCAGGCCTGTGTGTAGTCCAGTCATCTTCACTGCGCCCCACCCCCAGCCCAGGGCTCCCCCAGGGGCCTTCCTGTTGCCACCTCCCCTCGCAGGAGAAAGAACTAACCCTAGAGAGGGCAGTGTTACATCTGCCTGCCAAGGAAAGCCTGCTTCTCTTCTAATTGATTACCGCTCTCTTTAGGAAGGTATTTGATCTTTAAAATAAAAGCCCAGAACACAGAAAGCTATAGAAGTCTTACGATGTGTTGGGGTGTGTGTTTTTAAGGCATGAAAATACCTCCCTCCCACACAAATGTGAGTTCTGGAGAAAGATGCCACAGATCCCTGGGAGCAGAATATCTGGGAAAGCTCGATCGGCTTTAAAAATAGAAAATCGAACACAGATTTTAGAATTCTCAGGAGCTACCTGAAAAAAAACTAAATCTCGCACATTTTTGATATCCCGAACTCCATCCTGATGAAACTTCTAACTGGGTGGCATTTTGCATTTCCAATTATAATAGAGTAATTGTGTTGCCATAGTTACCACAAAATTCTGCAATAACTTTTGTTGCTTTGTAACTGCTGTAGTGTATATCTGTGTACCAGCAGCTGAGTTGTCTTAATTCCCTCACCCTCCTTCCGCCACCTTTCCTGGCTGGATTCTGAAAGCACACAGCAGCTCCACTGGACAGTCCCTAAAATCATGCTCGGAACCATCAGAAGCAATTAAAACTCCAAGCAACGGCGATCACGTTACAAGAGGAAAAGTGAAAGCAGGTCAAGGTGCACACCCGCCAGCATCCCGGTCGCCGGTGGGCCAGGGCTGTCGGCGGTTTGCTCCCAGGCCCTGGCGCCTGGGCGGTTTGTGGGAATAACAGGAGCCCGAGCGGGGACAGGCGGGAGGGAAGTGCCCGCGCAGGCCCCGCGCTCCCTCTCGGGGGCAAGCGGAGCTGCTCGCGGCGAGCAATTAGGTGGGTCTCCGCAGCCATGCAATTAGGGTTTAGTTAAGAAAGTCATTAGTGTTAAAATAACTTAAGTTTAATTTCTGCAACGCTTTATTTGAAAATTGTGTCACAGCAGGTCAATTTACAACATGCAATAAAGAAAACACTCGTATCAGCTGCCGCGAGTTATTGCACATTTCTGATGTGCATTAAATGAGCACACGGGGCGCCCCCCGGCCTCCCACCGGTACGCACGGTCTCCTGCCGCAGCGGCGCCCACAACTCCACGCGCAACGTAAACACCGGGGGATTCGCTCGCAGTTTCGCGGCGCGCTCCCGCCGCGCCGGAGCCCCCGGCCCGCCGGACCCCGCACCCGCCACACCCGCACCCGCTTCGGGGACGTTTCTGCAAACTCACAGCCGCGGACAAAGTTACATAAACGGCCCGGCGGCCCCCGCCCCGCCCGCCCCGCGCCGGACCCACCTGCCCGCCGCGCGCCCCCGCCCCGCCCCCGCCCCGCAGGCGCGGCCGGCGGCGCCGAAAGGTCCAGAAGGCGCGGGCCGGCCCCGGACGAGCGGTCTCGCCCGGCCGCGCCGCCCCCGCCTCCCGCGGCCGCGCGGGTGTGGACCGCGCGGCGTCCACCTGCCGGGCCCGGGCCCGCGGCGGGCGGGGGCGGACGGACAATGGCCCGCGGGCCGAGTCGGCCCGGGGCTGCGCTTACCGCGGCGGCGGCGGCCGCTCTAGCCCTGCTCGGGCGCTCCGCGCCGCATCTCCTCAGCCTGCGCCGCCACCCGCCGGCGCTCGGCTCGGCTCGGCTCGGCTCGGCGGCGACGCGGGACGGGGCCGCGGCCCGGGCCCAGGCTGGCAGGCGGCGCGGCGGCGGCGCGGGCGGGCGCGCGGGCTCGGGCTCGGGCTCGGGCGGCGGCGGAGACGGTGCTCCGCGGCGGCGGCCCCACAACCTCCCCTCCTCATTCACAAAAAATTGACCCACGTTGAACCATGATGCTTCTCCCCCCTCCAGCGCAGAGCCGGGCGGCGATAGGCCGCTCCCGACGCCCGTCAGTCGTCCCGGCCCCGCCTCCCCGCCGGCGGCCCGGCCACCATTGGCCGCGGCGGCCTTGCGTCACCTCCCCTTGCGGGCCCCGCCCTCCCGCCTGGTTTCTAGTGAAGAGCTCGTCAATTACGGCTCGGCCCCGCCTCCCGCCCGCCCTCCTTGGGCGCCCGGCCGTCCTTCCATTGGTCTACTAGGGCCTGCGCACTGCCCCGTCTGTGCCCGCCCCTCGCCCAACGGTGGCCAGTCGCCGTGCCAGACGCCCCGTGAGCGGCAGAGACGCTCCACCTCCGCCTGCCTTCCCGCACACGTCCTGGACCCCATTGGCTGCCGCAGCTGCCAATTATAGGGGGCGGGGCGTACCGGAGAACGCTCCGGGCGCCAGCCGCTGGGCGCTTCGCGGTTGAGAAAGCGCAGGAAGCCGGGTCGGGTAGTGGCTGTAAACACAGGTCCGGCTAGGACCAGCCCCACTGAGCACCCGCATAGCTGTCCAGCGGTCAGCACCGCGTGCCTGCGCGCTTGAGTCGCGCTCGGGCGGGACACAATGGGACGCGGGCTGAGGTGGGGAACCGGCCAGGCCTCATCGCAACCTCCATCTTGGGTACTGGCAGCGGATCACGTGGTGCTGCGTGCGTCCAGGAACGCAAGGGCGGCCGGGAGAGCGAGTGCGCAGGCGCGACGGCCTCGCCCTGCCCCGCGGCGGGAACGCGGCTTGGGGCTGCGGGTCTCGAGCGGCTGTGGTCGGTGCCTGCTGCTAAGCTCGGGGTTCGCGGCCGGCGGGCGTGGGGCGGCGGGAACGGCGCCTTCGCGCGGTGGTCGTAGCCGCGCCTGTCGGAGGAGTGCAGGGTCTTCGGGGTGGGGGTCCCGCTCGTCTCGGCGGGGGTGCGGGGCTTCTGAGTCCCGCGTCTGAGTGGACGCGGCGATGCGGCGCGATGACGGCGCCCTTGCAGCCTGGGCCCGGCCCAGACGCCGGTCAGCGGAGCCCGCGCTCCGTCCCTCTGAGGGGAGGGTGCTCTCCAGCAGTGGCTCTTGCCTAAAAACGCAGTTTGTGAAGTGAAAATGTGCAATTTTAAATTATCTTAAGTGTCTCCAAAAGTAACGATTATGACATTTTGGTGATTGTGAGGAACGCTGACCCCGGGAGAGCTGAATCTTGAGGTAAAGGAGCGGTGACCTGCTGGATGTGAAACGGGAGACGGCTGAGGAAATCGCCGTGGTGCGGAGTGCTGCTGACCTGGCTGCTGACGGACGGGGCACTTCCAAACTCTCATGTAAAACGAAGCAAGATCAATAGCATTGGGAAGATAAAAACCAAGGTTCAAAGTTACTTGACCAGATTATTTAAAACGTGCAAATACAAAAACCTGCATGTAAGTCTACTACAATTAATTTTGCAAGTGCAAAATGAGAGACGTGCCTGAGCAGACAATCGCGCGAAAGAGTTCTGGGATATAATCGCAGGGATTAATTTAGAAGGTAGATGTCCATTCAAAGGCATGAGTAGTCCCGTTGCTGTGGGCCAGGTAGGCGTCACCTGGAGTTCCGAAAATCTCTGCGGGAGAGTGAGACGGCGGCAAATGCCAGGTGAATCGGCGCAGGGACCCCACCTACCTTTTCTGGAGGAGAGAAACCTGAGGGCCTGGGCGGCTGTGTCCATCATTAGGCTCTGAGGGAAAAGAACTCACGCCGTAGGGTTCTCGGGAAGGGACGGTCTCTAGCGCTGCCAGCTGCGTCTAAGGGGAAGGTGAGAACAGACCAGGGAGCATCCACTCGGGGCTTCGCATTCGGGGTATTTGACAGAGTCCTAAACTCAAAGAAAATGAATCTCAGTGTTCCCGTTGTTAAAAAAGAAACCAATCTTTAGATCAATAACGAAGACAACCCCAAAGACAAATAAAGTCAAGAATTAGCAGTTCAGCAGGGTTGCCAATTATAAAATAAATATACAAAAACAGTAACTTTCAGGTATGCTATGAACATTCCATTAGTAATATTTATTGAGCATTTAATATGTGGAAGGCGTTGTACTAAACACTTCATATGCATTAGAAAACGTGAGATATTCCCAATCACATTACTAAAAGAACATTTTAAATATATAAATGTGACATTAATTTTCAGTAGAATTTCTTGCAAATTGAGAACATCATTGAATAGTTCATCTGGAAGAATAAGATTTGGGAACAGTCAAAAAGAAGAGGAATGAGGGAAAAACTGTGCTCCCAGAAAACATGTACTATCTGGGCTCTGTAAGGAAAACAGGATACAAGCCCAGATCGATGGAAAATAATAGAAAGTAAAGAAACAGCCCCAAGCAAATGTAAGAAGTCCAGGCTAACACCCAGCCAGTGTGAGCACAGTCTGTTCCAGCTGTTCTTGGCGGGCAGCTTTCCAGGCTGGTAAGCGCCTGTGCCTTACCAATTGCTGGCTATTTTTAATATCACTCCTGTAGGAATTTAGAACATAATAAAAGTAGCTTTTTCAAATCAGTGGCAAAACAATGTGGTAGGTTACCTGCTAATCATTTGGAGAGAAAAGAAAGTTAAGTAAGTGAAATAAAGAATTTATTAATGTTAATGTTAACAAAAAGTACAAAAGGAAAAACTGGACATTTCTATAGGGTTATGGAATAGAAAAATACCATCAACAATCATAAAGGGAACTACTGACAATTTACATTACAATTAAAATTTTGGGTATAATCAACAGGGAAATGGATAAACCCCAATTGTGGAATACGAGGGAATATTACTCATCAATGAAAAAGAATGAGCTGTTGTAGACGGATGAATGTGGAAAACATCATAGGGCATGTCAGATACAAAAGAGTGGGCACCGTACGACTCCCTTAGCAGGAGATTCAGGAACCAGCCAAATGACCTACAGGGTGGAGACCAGAAGAGCAGTTCTCTCTGAGCAGTGGGGTGGGCAGAGGGGAGCCTGGGAAGAGCGCAAGGACCTTCCGGGGTAGCCGAGATGACACACAACTTGACTGGAGCGTGCCCTGCTCGGGGGTAAACACATAGAAACTCGAATTTAAGAACTGCGCTTTCCCAGGCAGATCCCACCTCAAAAGAAAACAGCACAGGAGGCCGTGGCTGCCCCAGGTTGGAAGGGAGGGGGGACCTGTCGGTACCTCAGAACACGGATAAAATTCAAAGACGAATGAGCGAGGACGTGTTTGTATCATGTCTCTTGAAGGCTGAGCGCCTTCGCAGGCAAGCAGCACAAGGAAAATCAAATACAGAAGAAGAAACACTCAGTAAACACCACGGAATGTTCTCTCCCCTAATAACGGGAGAAGCACAAGGCTTTGTCTACTTGATAAAAGCAAAGGTGAAGAAATAAACACCAATACAGTGTTTTAGACAGAAACTATAGAAACTTTTAGACACTTAACTACACACTTAAAACCTTAAAATTTTGCATATTCTTTTATCTAGTGATTAACTTTATTCAAATAAATATATGTGGATGTTGATAAACATTTAGCTAAAAGGTTCACAGAAACAATGGTTGGTTGGGATGAAAAAATACATGTGTGTGCGTGTGTGTTTCCAAAAATAGGGTATTTTATATCATGGAAAGAAATTCACTTTATAGTTTCAAGGAAAAAGAAAGACCACAAAACATCATTACAATGTGATGTAATTTTTACAAATGAAAACGTTCATAGATACAAAAAAGCTGCGAAAAGATGTATATCAGAATGTTCCCAGAGAATCTTCTATTTGAAAAATAAGAGATTATTGCTTTCTTTTTGCTCACCTCGGTTTTTTAAATTTTTCAGTGAACGTGTATACTTTTTAATAATACTTTTTTTAAAAAAATACTCAAACAGGACTTGACGTTAACTAGGAACCTTCCAGGTGAGCCGCTGAGAGAATCAGCCAGGCTGGTCACGGCCTGCGGGCTGCAGGGCAGGTGAGGGGAGAGGTCTCCCTGGGGGCTGTGAAGGAGGGGTGGGGCGTGGATGAGAAGGGGCAGGCCAAGGTCGTCTCACTCCTCTGGCCTCAGCCACCACTTTCAACTGCCCCTCTGCCCTTCCCGGCCTTCTCCCCAAACACACACCAGACGGGGTGGCTCAACCAGGCCACTGAAGCAAGTACTGAGAGACCAGCCCCTCTTGCCCAGATCTGGGCCACTGGCACCATGTACGGGTGACCTCAGATCCAAGCAAGAGCTACCAAAGATAGCTATTTTCTTAATTTGTCATGTTTTCTGAGATAAAATATTGGGGTCATCAGTCCATGGGGAGTAGCGAAGCCTCGAGAGGAGGGGAGTTCTGGTGGGGCGGGTAGGTCGCATGGACAACAGGAGCTCAGCACCGAGGAAGACGTGCACGGTGGCGGGAGAAGGGACGCGCAGGAGGAGGGGAGGCTGGAGGCCGGGGGACCTGGAAGGATCCCTCTGCACGAGGCCATGGGGAAGTCATGAGTTGAGTGAATGGAAGATGCAAAAACGTGCCTGATTGCTTTTTGAGGATTTAATTGCAAAATGTCTTAGCCTAGGTCCCCGAAAGCAGAGCCTGACACTAGGGTGTAGGCGCAAGCAGTTGTTTGGGAGTGTGACCCCAGGAGGTGGGGGCTGGTGACAAGGGATGAGGAAGGAGGGAGAGCCGATACCGGGCTGTGTTACAGTTGGCCATACCATCCGTCTGCGGGAGGGCGAGTGTTTATCCATCGGCTCCCGTACCCCAGCGTTTGAGGGCTGCCCCACAGGGGTCATGCCCCCCACAGTTCCAGGGCGAGCGTGGCTGACTTCAGAGAGAGCCCCCAGACTATGCACCCCAAGTGTCAGAGAGGGTCTGGGACGGGAGACAAAAGGCTCTGCGCCCAAGGTGAGGAGCCACCGGGTCGCACCTGCAGGGCCTTTGAAGGACTGACTGCCGCAGTGTCCGGGAGGAGAGGGGAACCCCGGGAAAGTGGAAGTGGAGTGGGAGGCGAGCCCAGGGCACGGCTCCACCGGCGGTTCCAGAAATCATTACTCACTGTAGGCTCAAGGTCTAGGCTGGGTGACTTACGCAGTCACCCAAGCAACACAAGACGTGAAGAAGAGCGTCGGGGTCTGTACGGGAAGCCCCAGGGGGAACGGGTTCAGAGATGCTCCTCCACGCGCAAGGAGGCCACGTCCCGACAGGCCCATCACGCATCACGCGCTTGCTACCCCTCAGCTACCAAACGTCGGAGCTTAGCCCGGCCTGCTCAGAACACGTACATCAGCCTACAGTTGGGAAAAATCATCCAACGCGAAGCCTGTTTTATAATAAATAGTTGAATTTCTCACATCATTTGTTGAGTACGGTACATTATGTCAAAAGTGCAATAGTGTTGTGCCATCATAAAGTCGGAAAATCATAAGGCAAACCATCATGGGTCTGAACTGTATTTTCTTCTTAGTGCAGAGACTCTGGCCTGTGCGTGGCAGAGGAGGGGGAGTTGGGCGTGGCCGTTGGATGTCCCAGAGGAGAATGTGGGGGTGCGCTGGGAGCACTGTCCTCCTCTAGCACGTGGGGCCCAGGGCTCACACACCTCATGTCGAAACACGATGAAAGAGCAGGTTAAGCCACCAAACTCATAAGGAACATGCCCTGTCCTCCTCCTCCTGCACACATCCCGCCGTGACTTTCTGGAAGTTAGATCTGTCCAGAGTGGAGCCCCGGCCCTCAGCACGTCCCCTTCTCTTCCTGCCGCTGGCCCTACCTCGCATCTGGAGGAGCGTCACGTCCACGCCCAGCCCTCTGATCCACGCCGTACCCACACCCACAAACGGCCACCCCTGGGCCCCAGACCTGAGGGTGGGCAGCACAGTGGCACCGTCTGCCTTTGGGATGGACCTGAGAAGTGGCCTCAGGGCATTTGGATGTGGGATCCTGCCCCTGTCACCTGGAGCCTGGGCCCCAGAGGAACACCACCTGCAGCCCCGCAGACCTCTCACCTCTGGAGGAGCCGGAACATCCACCCCTGAGGAGAGAGCTCCTGGAGGCCTCGGCCCCTCTCGCTGTGGCCGCAGAGAGGTTCTGAAGAGCCCAAGCAGAAGAATCCTGGCACAGGAGGCAACTCGGAAGGGCAAGAGGACGGAGACCTGTGTGCGGGTGTGGGGCGGGGAGCCGAGGACGACAGCCTCGCTCTTACAGCGGATGTGCTCACCAGACGAGACGCAGGAGTGAGGACAGGAGATGATGGCCAGCGTCCCGTGTGCCAGCTGCGAGCCAGGTGCTGCGGGGAATGGCTTTGGAGGGGATGAGAGGGAGCCGAGCCGGCTACAGAAAAGGACAGCTGAGTGGCACAGGGGCCTGGCCACGGTCAAATGTGGCGTGAGTGTTGTCTTTTCTGGCGGCACGTGGAAGCCCAGCTGCGAGGAACTTGTGTGGTTGGCGGGTGCAGGATTGGTGGCAGGGTAAAGGACGGAGGAATGGGGCCCCCGAGGGTGCTAGCCGTGGCGGTGGGCGGGACTTGCTGTGGGGTCGCGGCGGGGTGGAGATGTTGAGGACCTGCGGCTCTCAGCGCAGCGTGCCAGCGGGCGAGCTCAGCGTCGGGCCTGAGCAGCCGCACGCACGCGCTGTGGAAGGATGCTGTCACCTGCGGTTTAAGATTTGAGTGGCAGGGGAGAGGGCAAAGTTCAGGATTTTGGCAAGGTGGCAGGCCAGGGTACCTGAAAACATTCTCATTACGAAAGACCTAGGAGTTTTGACTAAAAGATAGCATTTTTAAAGGTCACATGGCTAGGTGTACAAGGAAGTAAGAGAAATTTCCAGTGGCCAAAAAGGAGGAAGGGATTAAAGATTAGAAATCTCCTTAACTGATGCGTGTGTTAGCAAAAAGTCTTTCCTGGCCTCTCTCACCCCGCAGCTGGGGCTTGGATGTTCAACTAGCAGTTTGACTTCTACATTCTTAGTGAAAGAATAGACAAAAAAACAAATCTTCCCACTAGGACAGGGACAACAAGGAGAGCATCTATTGCTGCCTTGGCTCTGGGTGGGAGAAGGGCTCCCTGAGAGTTTGTAGCAGGGCTGCTCAGTGGAGTTTGACTCCACGCTACCCGATACAATCCGGGAACTCTCAGGCCCAAAAAGTAACATAAACATAGTCCAGACATGGGATACTCTTGGGAGTTACGGCAAGAACAAGCAGCGCTAGCGGGGGAACTCCCTCGCCCTAGGTTACACAGGACTCCCACGGACAGAGCCTCACTCAAAATGAGCTCATGACCAAAAATTATAAAACCCCAAGGTTTTATATAAAAATATAAAATTATAAAACCCAAAAGAAACAATTCACCATGAGCAAGAGTCAGGAGATAAGCAAAGAGCAGGATTATACCCTCCACCCAGGGCATGAAAGACATTTTAGATAATATAAGAGCGTTTAAAAATAAGTATGTTAGGGCCGGCGCAGTGGCTCACACCTGTAATCCTACACTCTGGGAGGCCGAGGCGGGCGGATTGTTTGAGCTCAGGAGTTCGAGACCAGCCAGAGCAAGAGCGAGACCCCCGTCTCTACTAAAAATAGAAAGAAATTAGCCAAACAACTAAAAATATATATATATAAAAATTAGCCGGGTATGGTGGCGCATGCCTGTAGTCCCAGCTACTCAGGAGGCTGAGGCAGGAGGATCGCTCGAGCCCAGGAGTTTGAGGTCGCTGTGAGCTAGGATGACGCCACGGCACTCGCCCCGGGCAAGAGAGTGAGACTCTGTCTCAAAAAAAAAAAAAAAAAAAATGTTAGAAATTACTAGAGAAGTTAAGGAAGTTACATTGGATATTTAACAAAAGAATAAGACACTAAGAAAAAGAACAGTGGACTTTTTAAAAGAACAAAAGAAAACCTCTAGATGTGAAGAATGCAGTCGTTAAAATTAAAAATTCAGTGGGGAAGATAAAAAGCATCTTAAAAAACCTCATTAGCAATCTAGAACATGGATCCAAGGAAATTTCCCAAATGTGGGCCAGAGCTGGAAGCGTCTGTTTACCGGGAGAACGGCGGCCGCATGGTGCACTGGGCGGACCTCCTTAGCCCGGCAGGTGCACAGGTGCACCCGGTCCCCAGCTGCTGCGAGTGTGGCCTGCAACTGTGTCAGCAGGGGGGCTCACAGTGTCGTCCTCCTCCAGAGAGCTGTCCTCTGGAGAAGGGAGTCACCTCACCTTCCGCCAAGGACAGCAGTTGGGAGGTCACCTCTCCCCTCCCAGGCCCACATCTGACTGCTTGGGATAGGAAAGGCTGGCCCCGGGTGCAGTCACCCGAGCTCCCCCAGGGGTCAGGCTGCGCCTGCATCACAAGCACCCCCCCCACTACCCTCACACATGGGTTTCTCCGGCGTGTCACCCTCAGTCAGTCATTTGACAGGAAGCCCTACCTCGAGCTCGGCTGCTGGGGTATCCGATCGGAAACGAGCCCCTCCAGAGGAGTGGATGAGGAAGGGCAGGTACCGGCTGAGAAGCTCTAGAATTCCTGGGGAAGCGGAGCCTCGAGTTCAGGAAGTCCTGCAAGTACTGAGGGTGACACCCAGCACAGCGATGCACTGGGCATGCGTGGTGACAGTGCGCAGTGCCGACCAGAAAGAAGCCTCCTGACGGCGGCCGTGGAGGCTGACAGACGGCCCTGAGGGAGGACGGCTTGCCGGACCACAGGCTTCTCCGTAGTGATGGTAGCAGCCGAAGCCACGTCCCCCAAGTGCAGAGAGAAAACGCTGGTCAGCCCAGAACTCCATGTCAGCTAAAGTTCCACTCCAGGACGAAGGCAAAACCACGCCATTCCAGGCAAGCACTGAGAACTGACTCCTGGAAGACCCTTGCTGAAAGAACGAAGAGGATATACGTTGAGGGGGACAGCAAGCCAGGCGCCCGCCCACACCCGCATTCTGTCCGGCGGGGCCCGTGGACCTGGCCCACACGCAGGGCAGCCGGGAAGCTGGGGGACGATGCCCTGGGAGGAGCTTTCAGCTAGCAACCGAGAGGATTTGCAGGTAAACACCGGGCTCCTCGCCCCTGGGCGGGACACTCTGCAGTGGCTCTGGGCATGTTCCAGGGGCCCCACCAGGAGGAGCCCGCAGTGTCCCAAGTGGCGACCTGCACATCACTGCATCCATGTGGGCTGCCTTCCTTCCCCTCTCCCTTCCCCTCTGCCCTAACACCTGCCCTGGGGGCCCCTCCCAGCTAAACTCCTTGTCTTGGGAACAGCTCCAGGCAGGGACCCAACCTAAGACAAGGTACCAGAACGGGGTCTAGGAAGCCGACCTGCAGGCCACCGTTGCTGGAGGTACGTGGGGAGGTGACAGTCCTAGTGTGTCCTGGCATGACAGCTACCAAGACTCGCACTGAGGGGACTGGGCTCCAGGAAGAGGCGAGCTGTGGGTGTGCGGAGCTCCAGCGCTTGGAAGACCAGGGGCCACGGTGGCTGCGAGGATGGAGGCCTTGCTGTGAGGTTCTTCGCCGCAACAGAAGCCTGGAAAGGTGACAGCAGCCGGCTCTGTGGCAGGCGGATGACTTGGGGCATTATGCCAAAGGCAGCACCAACGGAGACCCCAGCTTCTGCGGTGGGACGGCAAACTGTGCCAAAACTCAGGCCCACGCTCGGGTCACAAGGGCAGCGGAGTGACCACAGAGGCTGGCTTCACACCCCAGCAAGTTTCTGGTGCTAAAATCAAGGGCATGGTGGGGAAGGAGCGAGTCCCAGACATAGAAGGGGAACATTCCAGAAGTCGCACTTGAGGACCTTGAACTCTGCACCCTTCCACATGCCAGCACAAGCGGCCTCCTGCCCAGCCAGACCAGAGACTGCACAGACCCACCCCCCGCTGTGTGCCCCATGCCTGGCCCGGCGGCAGGGCATTCCTGAGCAAAGACCTGCGGAGCTGCCGACGCGGCAGGGGCAGGACCCAGGGAGTGGATCCCACGGGTGCTGACGGGAGCAGCACGGACCTGGAGGGGAGGCATCGCCATGTGGGTCGTCCTCTGTGGCTCAGGATTTAAGATTCTGGTGAGGACGTGGGGAGAGGCCAGAACATCCTGGAAGCCCAGAGGCAACGGCCCACGGTGCAGGAGGGGCTGCTGGGCCTGCCTTGCGGGGCACCGAGGATGGGTCAGGAGGCCAGGAGGGGCGCACCGGGGGGCATTTATCACGCCAGGCTCTGTGGGGGACGTGGGACTTCCCCTGCACTCGGGTGGCAAGGTGAGCGCTCTCAGAGGAGGTGCGGGCGTCGTTGAGAAGGACAGGGGAGCCTTGGTGGAACTGGGTCCCTGAGTGCCCTTGGGGTGATTCCTGAATAGCAGAGGACAGGTGGTGACAGTCCACCATCTGGGACGAGGAGCCCGTCACTCCCATAGCAGGCAGCAGGCCAGGGTCTCCATCCCCAGGCGTCGGGGTCGGTGTTGCCGCCTAACAGCCCAGGGCGTCCAGCGCCAGGGAGACACTGCCTCTGTCCCTCGTCAACGTGTGCTGGTGCTGGGGGAGCAGAGGCTGCCGCCAGCTGTCGCGTGAGAGTCACAACCCCTCCCCGATGCCCAGACCCGAGTCGGCTCCCAGCGGTGAGTCCTACGGTGAAGCTCTCCGGAGGCAGCGCAGCCCGTTGATGGGGTCGCTCACGCTCTGGTCCTTCCCCAGGGTGCTCCAGCCACGCAGAGGACCTGTGCACCCGCGGAGCATGCGCGGCCTTTGCAGAACTGCGTGTACGGGACTGAGTCCACTCCGGCCTTGGGCGCCCCGCGGCCGCGTGAGAGAACACGCACATGGCAGGCGTTAGTGCGTCCTGCCCGGTGCATGAGTTATCTGTGGCCACACGACAAACTTAGCAGCTTGAAATAACACGCGTGTGTCATCTCTCAGTCTCTGTGGGTAGGAGCCGGCACGTTTTCACGGGGTTCTCTGCACGGAGTCTCGCTAGGCTGAAAACAAGGTGTCTGCCAGGACTACAGTCTCGTCCGAGGCTCGGGGTCCTCTCTCAAGTCCACTGGTTGATGGTGGAATTTGGTTCCTTGCGGCTGCAGGACTGAAGTCCCGCTTTCTCGCTGGCTGTCCACCGGGCTCATTCTGGGCTCTCAGAGGCCACACACCGTCCTTTACGACCTGTCCTGTCACACCAGGCCGTCTGCTCCACCAGGGCTGGCAGGAGAACCCGTTTTCTTTCTTTTTACTTTTTTTTTTTTCCAGACAGGGGCTCGCCCTGTTTCCCGGGCTGGAGTGCAGTGACCGAGATCGTAGCTCACTGCAGCCTTGAGCTCCAGGCTCAAGCGATCCTCCCACCTTGTCCTCCCGAACTGCTGGGAGCACAGGTTCGAGCCCCCAGCCCTGCTTTGCTCGAACTCCTTGTAAGAGCTCACTTGATTAGCTCAGGGCCACCCAGGACCATCTCCCTTTGGTTGTCTCAAAGTCCGCTGCTCAGGCACCTTAGTGACACTGCAGATGGCTTCTGCCGTGCAAGGCGATGAAGGGGCAGAACATGCCACCCCCAGGTGTGCCGCTCTGGCGTCGGGATCCCTTTGAGCTAAAGGCGCTCGAAAAGCAGCAGGCGCGAGAAGACGCTCTGACCTCAGTAATTCCTGAGCACGGGAGGGAAAAACCCCGCACAAGGCGCCTCCACCCGACCCCGTGCCAGCAGCAGCAGAAACGCGCTGAGAGAATTCTGCACACAGACCGTGTGGAAGTCACTGTTACCTCCCTCGAGCCCCACGTGATCTGTTGTTCTCCTGCAGTTTTCCCTCTGTGTCCAACCTGGTCTAGACGCACTGACACTTTGCCGGTTCTTCGTTTCCCTATGAGGCCTCCTGCATTCCATGAAACTCATATTAAATAAACCCGTGTGCTTTCCCTGTTAATCTGCCTTGTGCCAAGTCAACTGTCAGTCCCAGCTGGAAACCCTACGCGGGGAGAGGTGAAGTTTTGCCTCCCCCGTGGTAACGTAACCGTGGGAGGGGTATCCTCTCATACTGGCAAACCCTGCCACCCTCCCCGGGAATCGTGGGGCGTCCTAGAGCTCTTCGTGCACCACCAGTCTGCGTCGTGGTGGACCAAAGCGTCTGCAGACCCACCTGTCACTTCTCCAGCTCCCGAATATGTACAGTGCTGGTCAGTGGTGCGCGTCAGTGTTTGTTTTGTGGCCTAGTAAATGGCCCTAGTTCCATCTATGCCTGCAAAGAACGTGTTCCCCAAGTCAGGAGTGCAGAATTCTTTCCGTGTGCGAATATTAGTTTAAGCTTGAGATGGCTGCACTCAGCACATGGCAGAGGCCTCACCTGCAGGGTGACACTTACCATGGGGGAAAGGCCACGTTTGAACGCTTGAAACTGCCCCCCTGCCCTCCCAACCCCCACCCTCTGGACCCCTGCCTGCCAGAACCCTGCCCTGGCCCAGAGGACGAGCTGCAAGACGATGCTGAGCACAGAAGCCGTGTGCGGGTCTAAGCAGGCGCGAGCTCCTGCACCCAGGCTGTGAGACACGATGGCGGCAACGTCGCGTGTACGGTAGCCAACAGCACGTAGGGGGCACGAGGGGCGTTGCAGTGTCAGTTTTTTATATTCCTGGTGTTGCTGGGAGGTTTAACTTTCTGTTTTGTTAGGCAAAATTGCTTGTGAAAGTTTTTAAAGAAAACACGAAATGACTTGAAATAGAGTATGTAACTTCCAAAGCACAGAGGGTGTGGAACAAAAGAAAGGAGGAAAAGGCAGGGCCGAGGGGTGCGAGGGGATCAATAAATGCACAGAAAACAGGGAAGAAGAATGAGAGAAGCACAGAAAGAGTAGGGCAAACAGAAAACCAAAACGAAATTGGGAAATGAGTGTGCATGTGTCTGTGTCCACAATGAATGTAAATGGACTAAATTTTCCAGTGAAAGGCATCGCGTCAGGTCGGGTTTAAAGATGCATGCCGCCTCCCTTCTGTTGACGAGTGATGGCTCTGAATGTGAGAACACTGAAAAGCAGACAGTCTGGGGGGCAGAACACCATGTTCTCAGCCAACCCTAATCAAAAGAAGTCTCTGTTGTTACAGTGTCGGTCAAAATCGACTCTAAGGAAAAAAAGCATTTTTAGAGATAAAGGTGGCCACTACGGAAGGGTTAGAGGGACAATTCACCAGGAAGACATACCACATTAAACTTGCTGCATTTAGTAACTTAGCCTCAAAAAATGTAAAGCAAAAATTTTGAAAGTCCCAAGGAGACATGTGTAGACCCGCAATCCTGGAGAGTACTACTGTTTTGATAACTGATATGCAAGATTTGGATAACGAAATCAACAAGCTTATACTAATGTTCACATATCAAAAGAGTCCTACACTCCTAAGTTAGGAAGCACATTCTTCTCTGGCATATATGGAACATATACGAACACAGACCAGGATTACACACTAGGCCACAAAGTAAATCTCAGCACGTCCCAAAGAATCGCTATCATACACACTGTGTTCTTTTACCAGAATGTGATAGGCCCAGACATCAATTGCAGAAGGATAACTCCGAAAGAATCTATAGGCAAACTATTAGACTAACCGGAAAGCTCAGGAAGATCGCTGAACATAAGATCCATCTATAAAAATTCATTGTTTTCCTATATACCAGCTAGAAACACTCAGAATTTTACAGAAGTTTCCATTTATAATGCAAAAACTTCAAGATACCTAGGGATGGATCTAACAAAGTTGTATAAGATATTTATGGAAATAATCGCAAAACTTTATTGAAAGATATTTATAAAGGACCCAAATAACTAGAGCTAGACACCAAAGTTCTTCAATTCTGAAACATGCATTTTTTCCATATTTTTAATACCTTAGAAATCAGATATGTCTTAAAGTTGATTGTGCCTTGACTTTGTGTCACAGATCAATCGGTAGCACTTTTTCTTTCCTCATAGCACGAAAAATAGTGGTGCATCTTTTACTCAATGGTATCTTGGATTCAATTAAATGAATACCATGTCCATGGATGGAAAGACTGAAAATTGTAAAAATGGTGATTCTCTCCAACGCATTTTAAAACTTCAGTGCAGTTGTTGGCGAGTTCCTTCTGAAAATCATTAAACAGCTAAGAGCTCAGAATAGGCAAGGCAGTTCTGTTAAATAACATGGTGGTGGGGGGAGGCGTTTTTAACAAATGTCAAGATCTATTCTAAGCTTTAGGAATTGCACTACATGTATTGGCATGGAAATCAGACAAATACAGCGATTTAACAGCATAGAATCCAGACGGGGACACACGTGTACATGGAAACTTGATCTGCGACACAGACGCGTTACAGAGCAGAGGAGAAAGACCACGAGTCAGTGATGCTTGGACAATCGGTTATCCATGTTGGAAAAAATAGAGTTACCATCTCACACCAAACACATAAACTTGGCAGAAAAGTAATCTGCATGTAAACAGTAAAACTTTAGAGTTTTAGAAGGAAATGCAGTAGAAATAGTTTTAACGATCTGTGCAAGGATTTCTCATACAGAACACAAAAAGCATAAACCATAAAGGAAAACATTAACAAATTTGTCACAATTGTTCAACATCATTAGCCGTTCGGAAAATGAAAATTAAAACCACCACGAGCTGCCACTTCACACCCGTGGCTGAAACACAGAGGTGGAGACGCCGCGTGCCCACGAGCACAAGTGGCAGTTGCGTCGCTCACGTGTGGCTGACGGGAACGCAAAATGGCACTGCTGCTCTGGAAAACCCGGCTTTTGCCTTGTGGCAGGTTTTTTCCGACGGTAAACATACACCCACCGTATGACCAGTAATCTGTTCCTCAGTGTTTACCTTAGAGAAATGGAAACGTGTGCTCACACAAAAACCTACACATAGACATCCACAGCAGCTGTATCCTAACAGCCACATGCTGGAGACAGCTCCAGGTCTTTCAACGATTTCATGAATAAACAGTGGTACATCTGTGTGGTGGAATACTACACAACAACAAAAAAGGAATAAACTTATGGATACATACAATAACATGCGTGAACACATGTGCGATAATTAATTATTCTTTCTAGTTTTCTGTAAGCTTCAACTATTTAATAGTGGCATGCAAAATAAAATACATACATACATAATAAAATTATGGAGGACAATTCGAAGAAAAGATCTTTCCCTTTCAAGATTTTGTTAGCATTTAAACTCCTAGCGATTCCTTATCCAATGCCCGTCTTCCACGCTGAGCAAGAAGCCCGGAGCGGCATCTCTTGTCCACGGGTATACTCCTCCCCCCTCGCACAGTTCTCGGTCCTCAACAAATACATGTTGAATGAGGATCATTTCTGTGATCCAGACAGGATGAAAAAGTACATTATTTCTCAATCGTATCTAGAAGCATTAACAATTGCACAACTGAAACTCATAAAATTTCATTGTCAATCTTAAGAATTAAATTCAATGGACTACTGAAGTCAGTCATTTCTATTTGAAAATAAAATCACATTTTCGCTAACAAGTGGTTTCTAAGACACAAGAGAAATTCCAAAATACCAAATCATAATTCAAATAAATATGTAAATATGGGCAACTAGTTAACTTTATTTTTCAAGTGACTGTGATGCTTTGAATTATTTTCGTTTAGAAGGGAGGAGCTTACCACGAGAAATGGTGTTTTATTAGGATTTCACTTGTAAGTGGAAACATTCCTTATTATTCTTTGACTCTTCTTACACATGGGACCCCTCAGACATTGCCCCAGCTTGTGACGTAGACTGGTTAAAAGCCCCCCACGACCGTAAGGGACGCGTCTGAGCAGTGACCATGTGCGAAGGTGCTGAGCCGAGCCCATGGGGACTCAGGGCCACTGAGAGACAGGAGCTCTCAGTCGTCCCCCTGCGCAGACAAGGGCGCGGGGACCCGGGGAAGCACGACGCGTCTGTGGCTGCCTCATGCTCACTCCCAGACCCCGCGCCCAGCACGCTGCCCGGCGCGCAGTCGGCACTCGCTGCTGCTGGGGGGTGACTCAGGGAACGTCCGTCAAGGGCAGGGCTGCGGTCTGGACCCGGGTCCAGCTGGTTCGAACGCGCCTGCTTGTAATCAGTACCGTACACTTGTTGTCCTTTCTTCAGTCCCAGCGCGTTGGACATTTTCTCCTGAAATGGTTTAGCAGCATAGGACTAATTAAGTAATATTTCCTTTATTAAAATGAAAACTGCTCTCTAGTTTGTAGTACCAAAGATAAGAACCATTTAAAAGCAGTCTCCCTCCTCGTTCCACAAGACTTTGAATCTTTTTTTTTTTTATTGTTTGTTGTTTATAGGGGTACAGGTGTTTAGGTTACGTATGATGCCCTTGCCCCCCCTTCCCCCCAAGTCCCAGTCCCAAGCGTGTCCATCTCTCGGAGGGTGCTCATTGCACCCTTTGTGGATGCATATATCCGTCCCCTCCGCCCCCTCGCCCCCCTGGGGACGTTTTGTCACACAAGACACCTTCTACCCCAAACTCGAGGGCTCGGGGCCCTGAACCGTGGCTGAATTTGCCCGACTCCCCAGGAGAGCTTCAGAGCAGCCCATCCAATTACTCTATGAACACAATAATAGGGCATCTGTTTTTTAATTTTAATTTTATTTTTTCCCACTAAAATATCCAAGTGAGAAACATTTGGAGATTTATATTCAGGGCACAAGACCAAATGGCATCCGAAGCATTTCTTTGTTAAATATAATTAATTTTTCTTGGCTTTTTTCCCCCATCGTGACAAAGCCGGATCTTTACCGTTCTCCCTATTTATAGGTGGATATTTCGCTTCCCGGAGATTCTCAACAGTAACCGCCGAGATGCTGGGGGGCGGGGACAAAGCTCTTCTGTTCCCTTCTCCGTCCTCGTCCTCTCGTGTGAGAGAGGAGCGGGGTGCTCTGAGTCACTTTCATTTTTACAAACAAACAACAGCAAACAGAAAGAAAAACAGCTCTCAACCGGCTTTCATCTTGTTTAAAGAAAGTGGCTGAGCTCATTCTGTTTCGCTCTGAGTGGGCGCGGGAAGGGCGGGAGAGGAGAGTGCGGTGGGGTGGGGGCAACATCGCTCCTTCCTTTCCTCGCTTTTTCCCAGGAAAAGAAAGAAGTCTTTGCAACACACACACACACACACACACACACACACACACACACTCTCGCCCCCCAAAATCAGAATGTAAAGAACTGTAGGAAGGAAAACTGCATAGAGAACGTTATTTTTCCAATAAAAGACAAATGCGATCTGGCCCCTGGGTGTTGGTTCTGAGCGGAGATATCGACTTCCAGCTGACTGATGAGGGAACATCTTTCTCCTGAAATATTGATAGTAGATCACACGAAACCGCAAACTATCTCCATAAAGCACGCCGTTTCTAATCCTAATGGTGTTTTCTTTCCTCAGATGACGGCTACATTCATGATATGATGGCTTTATTCTGTCTTGGGGAAAAACTTTTTACCATACTGCTAAATTAACTTGTCAAAAGGCTTCAAACTTCGGAAGCTTTTACAGCTCAATTCAGTGCTATTATTCAAGATTGAATAGGAAGGCCACGGACTGTAAAAGCTTGCAAAAAATAAATTTCACAGGCTTTCAGAGACTGAGTGAAATACTTACCTTTTGTTCGGGGTGTGTATCTTTATCGAAGGCTCTGAGAATGGCTGCATTTTGCCTATAAATTCTCGCCCTCACCCTGAAAGGCTGTGTGTTTTTGCCTGTTGCCCTTGAGGGCCCAGCCAGATGCATACCCCCAGGTGACGATTCATCCCTGCAGGGCACAGTCGGGACCCAGCGCTCTCCAAACAGGGGGGCAGCGGGAAGACAAAGACTCCCAGCTCCAGAATGAACCTTGGTTTTTTGAATTCTTTTATTCTGGAAACAGGTCCACAAGGGGTTTGATGGCCAATTACTGCTCATAAACGCAAGCCGACTGCCATGGCTCCTTGCAAGGGTTTGTCTTCGGACGGGGAGGGGGAACACGAAGGCACGGCCGCCATTCATGTCAGCACCCTCACCGCGACGCCGGCACGGTGTCCGATGGTAAATCCAGTCTCAGGGCCGGCTTCCCCAGAACACCAGGACGGCCGGTAGTTGGGTCGGGGACGCAAACCATGAGTAGATCCGTTGGAAGGAGACACTGAGTTGGTGAGACCCGGGGCTGGGGCCCAAGACTGACGCTAGACCAGGCGCTACCCGCACACCTGGCCGCTGGGAGAATTCCCGCGGTGGAGCAGGAAGATGTCTGATAGGACCTGCCTTTCCCTTCCACAGGTGGCTTCCGTTTGCACACAGTCTTTGCAAGAGCCCCTACTAGACGCAGGCGCGCTCTAGCCTTCTGCAGAGGTTAGTAGCAATGGCTGGGCTACCCCTCGGTCTTCTGGACAAAGGTTTTTAAGATCTCCCTTCACTCAATAAGAACTTATTCCAGCATTTTCCAACTCAAAATACTCAAGATAATAAAAAAAAAAAAACACATAGATTTTGTGCACCCATAACCCAAGGAGCTGGCGAGATGTTTGGAAGGCGAGGTGCATAAACATGCATCCCCGTATTCCTCAGCTGAGAGACGAGTTTAAATTCCTCCCATTCCACAAAGCCTTCTGTACTCCCCAACCAGAAGAAATCTTTTGTCCTGAACATCTTTCAGAATATACCCTTACTTCCTCACAAGGCTCGCGCATCCCTGTTGGGTAAAGGCTGTTGGATGTGTGCAGTGAATGGCTGCGGGTTGGACGGGGTCTCATTCCTGTCCCCCGCCCCTGCGGACCAGCATTCCCCAGCGGTTCACACACAGCACAGCTCTGCGGACGGGACAGGCAGGAGTGAGGATTTTTAAAGCTCCTCAAGATGTCTAAGGGCAGCCAAGATTGCAAACAGTTGTGCTGAGTGATCAGGAAACGAGGAAATCCCTTTGGGTTTCTGCGAAGTGCCGAGGACAGTTCTCAAAAAGATTAGGACCAGAGCTGGGCTTCAGCGGGTAGGCGTGGCTGAAACACAGGCCCAGGACAGAGATGCATTTGGGACCGCGCAGATGTGGGAAGTGCAGGGCTGATACCGCGGCCGGTATCTGGACCTGGCACCCCAGGGCAGCTCCCGGTCAAACAGAACCGGAATCCTGGCTCCAGACAGGGCAAGGGGCTACCCTTCCTCCCAGGTGGTCTGGCAGATTCTGCAGTGATTTAGGGCCTCGGACTCCCATCCCAGGCAGCACTTCCGACTCACCGTCCCTTGGAGGCCACATTGCAAGGCACCCACCCCCAGTTACGTGAAGTCCTGGCTGGGGCTACTGGTTTGACATCTGTCTTGACCTCACAGTGCCTCATGCTGGAAAGCCGACCTAAATTGGGTGTTTGGGGGAAGAGGGCAGAGAACACTGCTGACTTTTGCCAAGGGGAGGGTCCCCCAGGTTGATAAGTTGGAGCGTCTCCGTGCAGATGCTCTGTATCGCGCCCAGTACGGCTCTCGTCCTTTACCCTGAGCCGGCTGCAGGGAGCAGGAGGAGTCAGAAGGGGGTTTGCGTGCACTCGGGCTTCTACCTGTCGGCCACGCTCCGCGCCTGGCATTTTGATATGGGCCACACTGACTCTTGGCCGCAACCCTAAATATCTCCCTATGTTATTATTCCTGTTTCCAAGAGGAAAACTGAATACCAGAGACCCTGAGCAGCTTCCGAAAGCCGCTCAGCTAGTGAGCTACAGGGCGGGGTGGCGCCTCTGTCTGCCCACCGCAGGGCTTTCCCCAGACACCAGCTGCCTTCCGTGGTTGCATGTGGTGGACGACACGGCCCCACGGGATGGACCCTGCACTCTGCCCAAAGGCATGTGGGAATGTGGACTCTTAACAAATCAGAAATTAATTTTTGCATTAACAATGGACTTTTTGGTTTACCAGAGATTCTTTTGAATATTGAAGTTTTTTTTTTTTCAAAAGAGGTTTTCTGGTGAACTCAAAATATAATTGGGAAACTAGAAATGTGATTTGCCAAACTATTTTTGTGAGAATACTAGTTTTGGCAAAGTGCACTGTGCAAGCTTAGCACATACACATAGATGAACTCGATGGGAAATTTAGCTTCACCCACAACCGTGCATCTGCCGTGCTGGCCTTTACACGCCAGCCTCAGGCAGCAGGGACATGCGCAGTTGGAGCAACCAAAGCAAACCGGGAAAGAAAAGGAGCCGTTACAGATGCTCCCCGTGCTCTGAGAGGACATCACCCTCGAGCAAGCAAAGGCAGAATGTGACAAAGAGGGAAGAGAGAGGAAACTACACCAACGCGCGAAGAGACTCACACTGTGTGTACCGACGCGTGCACACGTGACGCACCTGCGACATACATGTACATGCAAACATGCGAGGCACTGAGTCTTCGTGTCCCCCCAGGACCCACCCCAAGGTCAGGGGTTAGGGGGTGGGGCCTTTGGGAGAGATCAGGTCATGCGGGCGGGGCCCTCGCGAATGGGACTCGTGCCGTTACGCAAGGGACCCGTCAGTGAGCTGTGATGGCGCCGCTGCTCTCCAGCCTGGTGACAGAGTGAGACCTCGTCTCTAAAAAACGGGACTCAGTGATTCTCTTGACCCTGTGAGGACACGGTGAGCAGGTGCCGTCAGTGAGCTAGAATGCAGGCCGTCAGACATTGAGTTTGCTGGCGCCTTGATCTTGGACTCGCAGCCTCCAGAGCCGTGAGAGATGACCATGTGCCGTTTGAGCCACCTGGTCCAGACTCAGCACGTACATTCCTTGTGGGAAAGCTGGAAGGTGGGTTCCGCATTCCATTGGTGCCCGGGACCTGCTCACTCCCTTCCTCCTCCTGCGGAACCCAGGCTGCTGGACTGGCCGGGGAGCCCTTCGCACCAGCGTGGGGGGCCCCGCGGCTCCAGGCCACAACCCTGCCCTGCCTGGCCCCTGCCGATCTCACCTGAGGACTTGTCGCCTGTGCTTTCATCGCGCCCTGGCGTGGCGGTGAGGGAGCTCCCGAGGGCAGACCCCATCCCTGCTCCGCGAGGGCTCAGGTCAGGGGTAGAGCAGCTCAGAGCCTCAACACCCCTCGAGGTCAGTGAGGGGGCTCCACACCTGGAGTCCATCCAGGGCCCGGGGCGTGGGCGAGGGAGGCTCAGTTGCCTCGGGGAACAGGAGAGGCTCATGCCCACCCTTCGAGTGCCCACTGGGACACCAAAGGGAGCCCCGGGTGCAGACTGAGGGTCCAGAGGCCCGTCGCATGCACAGAGAGCAGGACCTGCGCTGCCAGGTCCCCCGTGCCAGGCCCAGGCCCAGGGAGAGGATGGGGGGGCCCAAGGGCTGGGGGGCTGGGGGCCAAGCCCAGGGCACGGGCGTCGAACCGGGTCGGAAAGGACTTGTTCTTGGTGTTTCAAAAAATAGTGAGTGAGACTGAGAAACATTACTCGTGAGATAAAGATAAGTCTAGAGAGGGAAAGTGTTTCTATGAAACAAGTAATTTTAGGGAAAGGACAGAGAAAGACGGCTTTGAGAACACTAAGATTTATATGTTCATTAGCATGAGGATGTTATCCAAACACCCACTGCGCACACAGGCACGCACACGTTTCTATCCACACACCGGCTGCACGGGGTTTGTGCCAGGCCGAAGCTTCATTCACTGGAAGGTGTCGGGGCGCAGAAGAGCTCACCACAAGCCCGCGAAAGGCGCCGTGAGGATCACATAGGCTGCTGCGCTGCTTGCAACAACCTTTCTGCCATGGGAGGGGGAGATGGAGAGAGAGACAGAGACAGAGAAACAGAGGGAGGAACAGAGGACAGAGAAAAACAAAGAAAAAGAGAGAGATGGAGAGAGAGCAAGGAAAGGCGCAGGGAGGAGAAGCCGCCACGCGCCACGTCCCCGCCGTGGCCGGCGCAGGACAGCCGTGTCCGCACCAGGGGCAGGCTGCCGGAGCCACAGTGTCAAAAGACTGTGGCCTGTTCTCGTCGCCCTGGTCTCTTGGAGTTTGGCGGCTTTTCTTGTAGGTCGCCAGCCACGGCGCCAGCGCAAGTCCCCGGAACGCGGCATCCGAAGGAGGAGACGCAGTGTTCTCTGGACGCATGCTCGGTTGTCCCGAGTGACAACGGGAGGTCCGTAGAGAAGTGAGCGGAATAGCAATTGTGTGAGTACCTCTGCCAAGAGCCGGGGAGCCCCCGCTAGCCCGAGCGGGGCTGACGGTTTGCTGAGACACGGAACCTGGAGTCTGGGCGCAGAAGCTCTAGCCCTCAGAGACTGCCACACTGGCACCGCTGTCCCACGGGGACACCAAGCCGACGCCCCCCACCGGGCGTGCCCGCGTTGCACGCGCTGACTCGGAGCTTGGGAGCACAGCCTGTCCCGGTGCCCGGGGGTGTTGATATGTTTTCGCTTCAGATTTCAAGGGACTTGGTGAGCACAGAATCGGAGGCTCAGGTTTGTAGGGCCAGTGACACCTTTTGGAAATAGGTTTTGCCGCTATGAACGAAGCACGAAGCCCGGACCTTTGGAAGCTCCCTTCGTGTTCCTGTGGGCCCAGCCCAGCCCCGCTGGGGCAGCCGCGTCCTCGTGCTCTGCCCACAGCGCCAGCCTCCCCAGCAAGACCCCGTTCGGCCACGAGCTTGGGCCACATCCTCTGTCCTTTGCGTCGTCCTGGCCGGGCACAGCCTAGAGGCCAGCCGAGACCCCTGTCCGTCACGGAACTGGTCAAACCTGATTTAAACTGTGAGCCTGTGATCTTAACTCCAGAACCATCCGGACGATTTCCGGGCCTTCCGCCGACTCTGCGAAGCCGTGACAGAGCCTTCGCTTCCCGCCCCCTCGCCAGCTTCCGCTCGGAGTTCCCTGCGCGAGTCTCTCTGAGGGAGGTCTGGGGCGCTGGTGGGGGGCTACGTGGAGGACGGAAGGTTCCACCACCTGCCGACTCCTCCACCTCTGGGAGTGCAGGGCACAGACGCCTGGTCTTGGGACCAGCACTGCCAGCTGGTCCGCCGCGGGGCGGGCGTGGGGACTGAATGGGCTGGCACGTGATGAGGACCTGTGGCCCCGGAGAAGACTTCCGTCCTCCCTGTTATCTCCCTCTGTCTCCAGAGGGAGCTGCCCCTTGCCAGGGCCCCCGCCCAGCCCCAGTCCCATTTTCCACCCCAAGTCTTCTCCCAACAGGTACAGTTCCCTCCTTGAGAAGAATTCTGGTTAGAATGGTTTTCTACTTTTCTGTAAAGTTCATTAAGTTTTCGTACAATTTCTGCATCTTGTGCAAGAGTCATTCCCCTCAGTCCCCTGTGGGCACCACTGCGGGGCTGTTTCCAGAGAACAAAACCACTTGGGATGGTCGATGAGAAAACAGAGGCAGACACTGTTGTCCCCACCCCGCTGCCCCGATATCCGCTTCCCCCTTCTTTGTCTACGGAACACCCTTTTGTCCGGATCTGGGCGGCGGTCTCTAGACCTCAGGGACAGGCAATTCCGACTCAGCCTGACATTTATGTCATGGTCCATCGAACCACTGTCAGTGATCTCATCTCTGTTGGCCAGGACTCGGTCTGGGAGCAGTCGGGAGTCCTAATTCTGATGAGATGTGAGTGGAAGTCGGTGAGGTTGGTTACCAGGGATGACTTTGCTTTCTATCTAAAAAGGATCAACTTGGATGCCTTGTCCCCATTCCCTTTGCTCTCCCCTATTTTTTTTAAAAACTGGAATGTGGGTGTGATGCTGGAGGTGCAGCAGCCTGCTGTAACCAGGAGGCGTCAGGCATGGAGGTGACGGTTCACCTGCTGAGATACTGGAGAGGAAAAGTGAGGGGAGCCTGGGTTCCTGGGTGGAGCCAGCGAGGGGCTGTTGCGGCCTTGGGCTGTCCACCTGCAGGCTTTCTTGTATGTGAGGAAAGAAACTCAAATGAATTTAAGCTGCTGAGGTTTGGCAATCCGTTACCTGTATCCTAAAGCATTCCTAACTCATAGAAAGTATAACTTGAAATTAACAAAAAATACTCGGAGGTATAGGACCACAATGGACATTATTTAGCTCTTTGTAACCTAGAAAAGCCCTGCTGAATTCAGCCACATTTTTATCTAGTGTAAGAAACACCTGGTCTAAACATTAGTCAATGAGTAAGTCTGTGTCTCAGATGGAAACAGATGCAGATCCAGCCCCGAGGACCAAGGACCGGCATTTCCAAGAGACATGGCTCTGTGCTCTGAAGAACAGGCTCTTATGAAAAGTGACACTAACACTCAGGTGTGTCTGTGGTTACTAATCCCCATCACCTCTGGAAGACGGCAGGGCTCAGCAGGAGACGCTCCCAGCTACACAGAGCACCCTCGGGCTCCCACCCAGATCGCTGCTGGGTTCTGTGATCTGAGCTCTGCTTCCCATCCTCCCTCTGCAGCCGAATCGGATCAGCGTCTGGGAGCTAACAGTGCACGGGCGGTCCCCTCACAGTCTCTCTTCCTTCTCCGCCCTACGGTTCTGTTGCTCTCTCCTTGGACACGTTTCGTGTTGCAGCGGATGAAAAGCAAACGCAAATCACTTTTTTTCTGGGTCGTGACTTCGGAGAACAATGGTGCCACCGAGACCCCCCATCCTGGAAACACATTTTAATACCACTTGTTTTTATAAGCAGTTCCTTCTTTGTAGAGTGGGTTCAATTACAGCAAAGAGGGAAATACTCTCAGAAACTGTAATTTCATTATTTCAGATTAGGAGGCAGATGCCAACCAACGTTTCAAATTTGATTGTTTTCAGTAGTTTTCCTTGAAATACCAATTTTTTATATCTGAAAACGTCCTAACATTCTAGGAAGGTCTCATCAAAGGAGAAGAATGTGTGAATTGATAAAATATCCACATTTTTACATGTGTTTGAGGAAAACGTGTCCTTTATGACTTCTTTTGCTTTTATTTTCCTCTATCGATTTTTGGTTAGAGACGATTGGGGTTTGTAAAAGTATAAAATTTATTTACCCTAATTCAAGTAAGTGTATTTATATATATGCGATCACTCAGGTTTGATCGTTTAAATAAATTTATTGTGATTGAAACTGTTTATTGGTTTTAATCATTATGTGGAATTATATTATTTGTTTTTGTGTTGATTTTGGTTTTCCCACGAGAAAGGAATGTTGACTTTCTTCTTCACTGCTTGTGCTAAGCGCTGGGCAGGAGCCCCGGCCCACGCTGAGCACTCCGTGAACACCTGTATGTGCTGATCACCGACAGTATGCATACGTCTGTGACGCCATCGGCGCCGCTCCTCCGGCACCACATTGAATTCCGTATTCAGCATTTGTAAAAGGAAGGTTTGGCTTTTGCCTGAATCGTAACATTCCACAAAATTTCCTGATTCCTAGATTCCGATGAGGTGTGCTCATCAGAGACCTTGTTCTTTGGGTGCTGTCGCGACGAAAGCGCAGGGCCGTCTATGCCCGGACGTGGTGGCCGAGCAGCTCCCCTCGCTGGCTCCCCGCCGCGCGAACCACAGCTGCCCGCGTGTTTATTTTGGTCATGGATTTCAAAGGACCATTTCTACCCTAAAGTAAACAAACATAATGGAACAGCTGCGACTGATAAAAACTCCCAGGCATAATCATCACCCTCTTGTATATATCCTGTGGTTTCAGATTTAATTTTAAAAACTTCCCTTAACTCTTCATGCACGATGGGCACAGTGGACTCAGTGGAAAATGGCTGCAAAGCCCTTCTCTGCCCTGAGGAGCCACAGGCGGGGAGGACGACTGCAGCGTCCCCTCTCCTGCCTGAAGTGTCCCCTCCCCTGCCCAGCAGTGGGGACGCAGGCTGCAGGGCTGCTCGACATCTGCTGCACGTGGTCGGGTCGCGGATGCCGGGGCTGGCCTGGGTACCCCCCAACGGCCGGGGCCAGCTCTGAGACCACGCAGCTCCTCGGGCCACAGGGGAGGACCCTGGTGCACTGGCCAAAGACCAAAGGTCGTCCGCTCGCAGCGTGGGGCTGGGCGGGGGCTGCGTCCCTCTGTCATTCCGTCCACTCAGCGAGTCCTTAGCAGCCTGATGCAGCGTGAGAGATCCATGTTGTAACGAACGCCGGGAGGTCCCGAGCATTTTGCTTATTTATATCTGAAAAAAATGCTCCTTTCCCAAATCATTCATGAGCTTTGGGATTCTTTTTAAACCACAAGCCATGGGTACTTTTGATAGAACGAACACATTGTGGTGGATCAACAATGCATTTAAAAATTGAGACATTCCTCAAAACATTAACCATGCGATCCATATGTTACCATATGGTAACATGTAATACCATATGATCCGGCAGTCCCACGGCTGGGTACATCCCCAGAGGAACTCAAAGGAGAGACGTGAACGGGTCCTTCAACACCCATGTTCATAGCACGTCATCTACAAGAGCCAAATAGTGGAGGCAACCCAATGTCCCTCAAAAACTGAATGGAGAAACAGAATGCTGTCTATCCACACAATGGAATATTATTTAGCCCTAAAAAGGAAGGAAATCCTGACACCTGCTACAATATGGGTGGAAACACCGGGCTAAGTGGTGAGCGGACACAGAAGGACGAATCTTCCACTCCCGTGAGGTCCCTGGAACAGTCAGACCCACAGAGGCAGGGAGCAGAACGAAGGGGGCCGGGGCCGGGGCAGGTGGGTGGGGAGTCAGCGTTCAGTGGGCACAGGGTCTCTGGCTGGGAAGGTGAAGAGTCCTGGAGATGGATGGTGGTGACGGCCGCACCGCAGTGTGAAAGCGCTTAATGCCCCAGAAATACACACTTAACATGGCTTAAATGGTCACCTTAAAGTATATTTTACCATAATAAAAAATAAAAAAGTTGAAACCAAATAAGTATCTTCAAAAGAAATTCCAGAACAAGTCTTATGATGGTGAACACAGATCATATGATGATCAATCCCTTCCGTGTCTCACGCGGCCCCACGCCCGACATGGTCTTTAATGGTGGACACCTGTGCCTGTGACCCCACATCAGCAGGAGCCGCCCACCCCCAGCACTGTGAGAGAAACTTCCCCAGAGAACCCCACTTTCCTGCCCGCAGTTCCACGCTCTGGTTACACCCCAGGTCCTCTGCAAGGTTTTTGCCTGCCTGTGGCTTTGATCTCAGGGTCCCCGCGGCATCTGTCCCTGACCCAGCCTGTGGTGTCTTGTCCCCTCCCACACCCACCTGGGAGCAGATCATGGCCCTCTCACAGCTGTCCTCAGAAACAGAGTCAGGACCGATGCATCAGTCATGGCTCACTCTACGCCGCTTCTCGTATGACAGCTTTGCAGTGTACGTCGATAGCTGTCTGGCAAGCGTTCCCTAACACTGTGACCCCCAACCCCTGGGCCGTGGACTGTTAGGACCCGGGCTGCACAGCAGGGGGTGAGCGGTGGGCAAGTGAGCGAAGCTTCATCTGCACTTACAGCTGCTCCCCATCACTCGCATCACTGCCTGAGCTCCGCCTCCTGGCAGGTCAGTCACCGTCTCCCGCCACCCCCAGAGGGGACCGTCTAGTTGCAGGTAGACAAGCTCAGGGCTCCCACTGAGTCTGCACTCCGGGGAGCTGTGTAATTATTCCATTACACATTACAATGTAATAACAATAGAAGTAAAGTGCATAATAAATGTCATGCACTAAGCAACCCCAAACCACCCCCCCCACCCTGTCCGTGGAAAAATTGTCTTCCACGAAACTGGTCTCTGGTGACAAAAAGGGTGGGGACCACTGCCCTAATGTCCTCTTTTCAAATCACCCTAACTATTCGTGAGCTTTGTACTTAATTGTGAATTTTAGGAACAGTTTGTCAGGGTCCACGTGAAATCTTGTTGGGATTTTGGTTAGAATTTCATTGAACTTGTAGATTAATTTAGGGGAGAGTTGATGTCTGTAGAGTCCCCCCATTGATAAATGTGATATTTTTCTCTATTTTCTAAAGGTCTGATTTTTAAAAATCCTTCAGTGCAGCCTCATAGTTTGGACAGGACAGCACACACCCCATTGGATTTGCCCTGAGGTGTTTTGCAGTTTTTGCTGATACTGTCGAGGAGGGTTCCTTTTCTAGTACATTTTCTGGTTGGTTGTTGGTGCCGTGTAGGAAAGCCACTGAATGTAGTGTGGGTGGGTCTGATGTCTTAGTCCCTAGGGGCTGCTATAGCAAAAACATCATTAACTGAGTGGCTTATAAACAACAGAAATTCATTTCTCACAGTTCTAGAGTTTGTGGAGTCCAAGATCAAGGCATCAACAAATTCGGTGTCTGGTGCCGGCCATCTTCTCACTGCATCCTCACAGGGTGGAAGGAGCCAGGCAGCTCTCTGGGGCTCCTTTTGCAGGGACGGTAATCTCATGTGTGATGACTCTGCCCCGATAACTTAGTCACCTCCTGAAGGCCCCACCTCCAGATACCAACACATCGGGGATTAGGCTTCAACATATAAACTTTGGAGGGACACAAATATTCAGTCTATGGCAATCTGCTCTCCCGTCTCCTTGCTGAATTCTTACTAGTTCTAAGAGTTTGCTCACTGGTCAGGGCTCCCGTGCGGCACGACTCCAGGGAACGCATGGTCGCCCATGCATCCCGCAGCCGTGAGAGTGAGTGTCTGGGCAGAACTGCCTGATTCCTTGGGTTTTCTATGTACCTAGTTGTATATTTGCAAAAAATAATGTTTTTCTCTTCTGTTTGAATTTTATTCTTTGTGTTCTTTTTTTTAAAAAAAACAAAAAACATTGTACTGGCTGAAACTTCTGGTAAAATGTTGCACGATAGTAAAATGATTTTTTCCCTTACTTTAAAATGTTTCTGCTACTTCAACATCAAGTGTGGTCATTCCTATAGATATCTTGTTTTATCAAGCAGATACTCCTTCTCAAGTAAAGAATGTTTTCTTTTGTTCTTAGTTTCCTATGACTTTTGTTTCCACTTATGCACATGTGTTTTTAATTCATCGAAGCCCTTATATTTGGCAAGTATTGAGATTCTTTTCTCCATTAAACTATTAATGCAGAGAATTACACTGATACATTTTTCAAATGTTGATTCATCTCTGGATTACTGGGATAAAGACTACTTGGACATGATGCGTTATTTTTAACTTTTTCCTGTGAAATTATAATAAATGAGAAAAATGTACAAAATCTACATGTACAGTTTAATGACTTACTATGCACTGAGCACCAGAGTCACCACCACCCAGGACAAGGGACAGAACCTTCCTCTGCCTGCCCCTTCCCCGTCACAGCCCCTTCTCATCTCTTCAAACAGCCATAATCTCAACCTTTATTGTACTCACTTTCTTATTTTCTTTATATTTTCAACCTAAATATGCATCTCCAAACACTGTGATTTTGTTTTGCCATTTTTGACTTTTATACAAATGAAGTCAATCATACAATATGTTTTTCTTGTGGTCTGGCTTCTTTCCTGGTCATTGCACTCTCTGAATACCTGGAGTGGTTTCTTTTGTCTGTTGTTTGTGCTGGTTCTCGTTCATGTGGTCTTGTTTACTTGTCTGCCTGGTTATCTTTACTTGTGAAGTGAAGAGTGTTTTTTTTAAAAAATTTTTCAGGTAAAGATTGAGAACTTTCATATGTTTTCTTCTTTCAGAGGAGTTTCATTGATTCGTGAGTCATCTGTGAGTTTGCTATGAGTCACTGACAAGCTAGGATCACTTTAATCCAGTTTCAGGGTTTGAGAGATTATGTGTACCATTCTGATGATTCAGAGCTGGACGATAAGAGCTGGCTTCTTCCAGCTCATCCTAACTTCTAGGAAGTGGTGTGTGGGAGCCAATTAGAGCTGACCGTGCACATTTCCTCCCTGCTCTGTGTTCGGTGATGTCATATTGGCAGCATGAACTTGGCCTTGGTAGGGGTATTTACACCACCTAAATTAGCAAGTGTTGCAAACGAGGGCTTTGTGTCTTGGAGAGCTCGTTGTTAAGAATTTATTGCCACATGATGGCTCCTAGGCTCTTTGAGTTTTCTACCTAAAATGTGGGGTTGTTTGCTAGGCAGGCCCCAGACTTCAATCTTTGTCTCCTAAGCCTGTCGAGGCTGTTACATGCACCGCCTACCCCTTAACCCCCTCTTCTACATCAGCACAGACCATCTTGGCAGAAACAACTTTAATAATCGGTCTCACTTGGGTGGTTTACGTTTTGGCAATTATTATTAGAGCTGCTGTAAACATCCATGTACAGGTTTTTGTGTGGACATAAATTTTAATTTCTGTGGGATAAACACAGGGAGACTTCTGGGTCACGTGGTAAGTGTATGTTCAGATTCGTAAGGAACGCCAAGGCGTTTCCAGAGTGTGTACCATCTGCATTCCCATCACAGGTGTGAGCAATCCAGGGGCTCTGCATCCTCATCAGCACTCGGTGCCGCTGTCGGGTTTCTTTCTTTAGTTAGTTAGTTACTGATGTTTGTAATATGCATTTATTTCATTTTTCATTTTAGTCATTCTAATAGGTGCGTAGTGGTGTCTTATTGTGATTTTAATTTGCATATTGCTAATGCCTAGTGGTGCTGAGGTCTTTCCTAGCTTGCTTGCCATTGGTGTAATCTCTTTGGTGAAGTGTCTGCTCAAGCCTTTCGGTCATTTTTAAATTGGATTCTTTGTTCTCTCACTGTTGAGTTTTGAGTGTTCTTTATATATTCTGGATGCAAATCCTTTGTTGGATATGTGATTTGCAAATGTTTTCTCTCTTATGCTTATATTTTATTTAATTTTTAAAATTTCTTTCCTTGACTTAAATAGGTACATGGAACAGAACTCAGAAGAAAAAAAATCCATGTATGCAAAACTTTTATGCAAGTACCTAGGAAAGGATTATTCATAAAAGGTTTCACATGAAATCCATAATTTTGATTGTCTCTGGGAGGGTGACGGTGACTGAGGGTAAAGGTCAGCGGTGAATGTAGTTTTTTCTATAATGTTGACATTTTTATCAAGAGAAAGTTTTCAAGTTCGTTTACCAGGAAACACATGAATATGTGAATACAATCTACCATCACCAATATGTTCCTAAATAAAGGACATTTTAAAACCCATAGAGCAAAAAAGATACCATTTGAAGACAAAGTAATATTTTAAAAATTAAGATTTATATATTTATCTTTGTGAGAAATCTCTTGTGTGCACACACACACTTCCCAAAGAGCACACCAACTCCTCAGTTGAAATACTTTGGCTGCAAATGATGACTGTTAGATTAACGCCAGTCCCAGCAGATGGAGTGTGTCAGAAATGCCTCATGCACTGCCCTGAGTCCCTTGGCCCTGCAGCCTCTGGATCCTTGGACTGTTGTTCCGTTACCTGGACCGATTATCTCCTTGCCCAGGGATAGCCAGACACCCCTCTGACTGTTGCCGTGCAGAGTGGGCGGCTGTACCCTGGAGTTTCCCTTCCACCTCACACCTCACCAGAGGACATGCAGTTGGGCAACTAGAACAACTGCCCAAGGGTCTGAGGGTGAAACCTGAAGTCAGGTGGAGTTCACACCTTGTAGGGGGTTGACTAATCAGAAAGAAGAGATGGGAAGGAGTTGGGAAGATAAATGCCTTTTTCTTCTTCCCTTTCACAGACTGTTCCAAGACATTTATCTTGACAGCCTGGCCAAAGACTTCTCATATGTCCAGCTGCACACACCTGCCAAACGACCTCAATGTGTCCGTTCGTGAAGCAGCGGGCATTGTGGAAATGCATAACCGTTACTTACTTCTCATCCTTTCGTGGCCTATTGCCAGTTTTCCTTACTCTTCAAACTCAAACTCAGTGCCAACAGTTAATCCTCGCCTCAGGCTCTGCCCAGGATAAGACAAAGCATTTGTCTCTCTCACCTAACAAGAAATTTGGAGCTAAACAGCCTAGGGATAGTGAAGCTACTCAAGTCTGTCTTTAAGGACCCACACTCTCTCCACCTTCCCGTTGCTCCATTCTTATTATGTGGCTTTTGTCCTCATGGTCATGACAGGGCTGCTGCATCTCCAGATCTCTCACCCACAATTCAGGAAAGAAGAAAGGGAAGGACATGGAGGTAAAGAGCTGTGTTCTAGTAAGGTTTTATCTTTTTATCCGGGATAGCAGACACTCTTCAGATGTCACAGCAAACATTACCTTCAGGGTAAGCTCAGAAATTGCATTATTAATTTCCATTCTCTATAGTGGAGGCAGGTGAGTGAGAAGGAGGTTTGGAATGGGTGAACAAGATCTGCTGGAAGCGGAGGTCGTCAAGAACAGAAACTGCTTTGTGGAACTCACAGCATATGTTTCGCTCGCTCCTTCTAGCTGCTCTTGACCCAGGAGCAAATAAATTCCTCATTTTTGCCTCCTGCAAAATAAGTTTCCTCTCTTTCTTCAAAACTGAAAATTGAAGCTCTATAATAGAAACTTTAAAACATCGTTTATTTTTTAAAAATTTGGGTAAACATTTAAAAAGTGAGAGATTTCACGCAGATGCCCCAGATTGCTGGATTTCCTTGAAAACATCTGGGAGAACGGGCCAAGTTCCTCCCCACACTGACTGGTGCTGAGGGTGACTGTCCCCTACGAGGTGGTGCACATCACCTCTCTGCACGGCCACACCTGCCGGGCTGCATCGCCCCTCACCTGGCCGGCGTGTGGGGGCTCCTGAGTCTCCACCTGGTCTTGGATCAGCTGACACCTCTCCTGTGCTGCTCACCTCCTGCCAGCGAGTTGGCCATAGAAGTGAGCTCCGCCCTGAAACAGCTCTGAGTGTAGCTGCTAAGAAAACTGTGTTTCCTCCAGCCTCATTATACGCACTTCCGGCCTGGCCCTACGGCCCCGTAAGTGATTTTAAGGAGTCTGGTAAAATAAAAAGCCTCCTGGAATTAGTCCCAGAGAAGAAGGGCACATTGTGTGAAGACAGCTGTGACCTCGCCGTCCGGACCTGCTCCTTCCCTCTTAAACCCAACGCGTTTGTTCGCGGGCCTTGAAGACTCGCGATGATTTCCCGCGTCATGTGCGTGAGGGATCACTCATTGTGACTTGTTCGAAATTGTTTATTATTTTTTCCCCAGTTTACTTTCATTTATCCCAGACGAGTACACGTAATGGAAGTAGCACGCGGACAGACTTGTGATACCGGTGAACCCATGAAGCCGGTCAGGGGGATTTGGGGGCAGTTGGCAAGCACAATGACAATCACAGGAACTCTAGTCTCACGGCCTCTCATTTGCTTTTGTATTCATTTGTAAAGATCCAGAATTGTATATAAAAACACAGTATTTTCAGCTTTTCTCCATTTCCCTTTTTTTTTCTCGGCTGTCCTTGGAATATTATGAGGAATGTATCTCTTACTATGTAGGAAGAGGTAAGGTGACATTTTTAACTGTATCTGACGTATCGGTGTTTGACAACGACTGATGGAAATTATCTCTAAACCGCGCCAAGGCATTTGGCTATAGGCTGTAAAGTCCACAGTCAATGTTGCTATATGCTAATTGGAAAATTAAAGAATATGTTTTACATAAGTAAACACTGATACAAGGATAGAATATTATTACGTAGTATCTTATTAGGTTCATATGACTAAGCCTCGCAGAAAATATATCTTGGTTCCAGGGAACATCTTCTTTCTGCATGACAGGGGCAGTTCTTTTCGAAGAGCCGTAAAATGTAAAGAATCAGAGAATGGAGCGGCCGCTGCGTCACACTGCGCCGTGTGCAATGGAATCGCGCAGCACGTTCCAACGATTGTATTTCCGCGGGACTGAAATATTTAATTGAACTAAGGGGTTATGTTATCTTGGACTATTTTCAATTACACATACATAAGCTGAAACTTCCTCTCTTCTGGAATGACTGAACAAGCAATAATCGTCCATGCCCTTTTGATCTGAGGTCGGGCAGGGGTTCGTGGTTTCAGAAATTAGAGAAAGATGATGGGTTTTATATGATCATTTGTTAGGATATAGAGCCTCGTTTGTCTTGTAAACGATGTCCAAGCGTGTCGTGTGACAAACCTCACAGCGGGGTGTGAAACACCCACCAAGTCCTGTCCCGGGCACGTCGGGGCCTTTCCCCCGGATCTGGCCCGGCCGTGGTTCGCTGGAGTCACCGGTAGTCTCGGCGTTTTTCATTCATAAAAATTTCATAAGTGAGAGTAGCTTCGGGCAGATTGAGAGCAGACAGAGAGACTGTATCAGCTGCTCAGTTCATTCTGAATAATTTCCCCAGAAAATCTCCAGTGTTTCTGTAAATGTGGAACTAACTGGCTTAATTCAAAATTTTCTGGGGAATTGGGTATTGAAAGTCAGAACTTCTGCGATGTCTTAACACAGTGCTCTGCGTTTCATTTCCCTGGGGATCTTCCTGAATGACTGTGCTTTTCAGAGAGTGAGAAGCCGAGGGAGAAGCAACGGGGAGAGAAAGGAGGAATCCTGTCGCCGAGATTGCACGCCTCCCCGCAGCACCGCAGTCAGCGGCATTTCTGGGCGTTTACTCCGCAGCTGCAGGGGGCGGATGCTGAGCCGCCGCAATCCAAAGCCTTTAGAAGACGCAGCGCCACACGTGCGCAAAACTGCTTCGTCCTCACATCTCGCTTGTGGAGGTTTGATGTGTGGATGATTCCGGAGCGGATGGCGTGGGAGTGGACCTCAGCTTCAGGACACCCTGGGCACAGCGGGCGAGGCCCGAGGGCGTGTCCACGTGTCCTTGCTGCACCCCCGGAGGTCCCCACCTGGAGGTTACCGCTAGGGGAGGTAGGGTGCCACCTTGCACCGTACCCAGGTGGACACCTCCAGCAGCCCTGGCACTGTGGCCCCTGGCCTCTGGGACCCTGGGGGGGGACCCACCAGGATGAGTTTGCCACCCTGAAGAAGAGAGTCCGTCAGAGAAGAGTAGGGACACAGGAGGGGGGAGGGAGGGGTGGCACGAGAGGTCTGAGGGCGAGGCAGGGCTGTCTTGAGGGGGGCAGCTGCGGCCGATGGTGACAGGTCTGGCCAGGCCCCAAGGACTTCGCTGCGGCCCCCGGCCAGGCAGGCCCGGCGTGGGCGGGCACCGCATCCCTCCGTGCAGTCGAGGATGGGGTGGAGGCTTGGAGAAGTCAGGCAGCGGCCCACGCCACAGATCCGGGCCCTGTTCCCTTTGTACCTGAGTGCTGGGTCATTCCAACGAGTAATCCCAGGACAGGACTTGGGGTGCTCAGAGAACTCTCACCCTAAAAACTACATCTTCACCGCTTCGTGTAACCCTGTGGGCCCTCCTGGAGGCAGGCAGCGCCCGTCCTGCCCAGATCGCAGCTCCCGCTGGGTGGAGAGCAGGGGTCGCTCAGGGCCGTTTAGTCCCTGAGTGATGCGCCAGCTGCCCTCTCTGGGCTCAGATCCCTGGCTCCCTCTGTGCCATCCCAGGCTGCCTCCCAGGGAGCTGGCAGGCGGAGCTGCTCGGCCGCTGAACAGAAAGCAGGAACAGCACATTCCCAGGGACATTACCCAGATCCCGGGGCAGCTGTTCTGGAAAATCACTGAACTGCACAGTAAAAGTGGCTCTAAATCCCCAAATCTGTCGTCCCCTTGCCCTCCACGGGCCCAGCTTTTGTGAAAGGGCAAAGAAAAGAGAGAGCGTGAGTCAGTTCAGAGAACTGCAGCCCTCTGCCCCCTTCGTTGGCCCCTCGGGCTGGACGCGGGAGCTGACGGTGCCGCCCATCTTTTGTCTGAAATAAGCCACAGGACTGCTCTGCGCGGTGTTGTCGCTGCTGTTTTCACACAGCCGCCCTCTGCGCTGCGGGATGGAACACGAGATAGGGGAGGACCCACAGCGGGGTGGGGCTCGGCCTCGGGCGGATGCCCGGTCCGGTGTGCAGCTCTGACCTGGCAGGACAGCGGGCAGCAAAGCCAGTCTCACGCTTCCCTCCCCAGCTCTGCCCAGCTGCACTCGCTCCGAAGCTGAATCTTGGCAGAGGCGACTCTTCCGCTGGCAACATGAGGATCGCAGGCCCCCCGGGCCTGAGCTGTCGAACGCCACGCAGGCAGGGGGCTTTCCCTCCCCCGCTGGCACTGGCTGCTGGAAATCGGCCAGCCCGGCCCCTAGGACGCGCCCCTAACCGACAGCACAATAGGGCCACATCAGACCCTAGGGAGCCAGGCGCTGACTCGGGCTTGGTTTGGTTGGCTGACGAGGCGCAAACAGAAAACATCTATAAACTTCTTTCTGTTGGAATCAGAAGTGGGCTTCACTTGGATTACCCCTCCCGGGGGGGATGACAACCTATTTTTAAAGGCTCAAGTGGAAAAGTCTTCTCGCAGCTGTGAAAACACTCTCAGGGGTCAGCCCTCCGGCCCCGGCATGGAGGCTCCGTCACGGTTGATGGAGACGTGGTCTCTTCCGAGGTGCACGCGGTGGTTCTGGGGCCAGGGCGGGGGTCAGCGTCCGCCCCTTTTCCCTGGGAGAGACCAGGCTGCGGACGCGACAGAGAAGCCCGAGACGTGGAACGATGCCACGTCCTCCCGTCGGTCATTCCGTGACCCGGGCTCCCCTGACAGCACTTTCCCTGCGTTTCTCTGAACGTCTAGCGAATTCCCACCGGCAGCGAGCAGCGGCGGTTACTGACAGCGCCCCCTTGCGGGCAGAGATGGCACCTTTGCTTCTGCAGGCGCCGTGGGGCCCTCCGAAAGCGGCCTTTACTGGAAACCAGAAAATATCATCTGGGCTCTGAACAAGTATCCGTCATAATCCGAAATCCAAAGAAGCCCTTGGCTCACTGCATTTTGGTTTGGAGCATCTGGAAGGTTCCATTGCCTACGTTTTCTAAAGTATGAACTGTTCTTATTACACAAAGTGCCTCGCCACAGCTCTGGCCAGTTCCTCCGGATAGCACTTTCGGTGGGTTCACGACGTGTTTTCTCCTCCGGTCCCGCGGTGCCGGGGGAGGGGGGCTGTGCTGGCTCCGTCCACTTCACAGGAAGAAGCAGAGACCCGGAGGGTTTTGGAAATGCCGGTATCGCTCATTTCTACAAGTCAAATTACAGCTCAGATACAGAGAGACGGCTCCGTGGTAACAGGGAAAGCAGCTAAAGAGAATTCCGCGTGTGAAAATGGGGTTCTGCTACCTTTTGTGTGCGTCTGTGACCATCTTAATCAACGTCCGTGTGAAAACTGCCCTTTCTGCCGATTTCTTCAGCAAGTCGTAATCACAGGCTGCTGCTCCCTCTTGTTCCGGGAGCACAATCCGGTCTGGGGACAGATAAAGCGCAAGCCGCCAGGGAGTGAATCTGCAACTGAAGATTGTGCGGTGTGTTCCGCCCAGCCACCCTCCCCACGAGGCCCACTTTCGAGTGACATTATTTCGGCTTATCTGAGTCATGTGCCTTCCACGGGACTCGCTGAGAGTCTCCAGGCCTCGGGCTCCCCGCTGCGGCGCGGAGGGTGCTGGGAGAGCGCCTACCCCTAGAGCAGGGGACAGGAAGGGAGCTGAAGACACACGGGGCTCAGCTCTGTGCCGGGCACGTCGCCGACACTCGGGGGAGGCTGAGCACTGTGTAGCGAGGCACTGTGGGCGGACAGACAGACAGAGCAGCACAAGACGGAGCGGCTCCGCAGGGAGGAGGTGGCACAGCTGCCTGAAGGAGGCTGGCCGAGCCCCAGAGAGCCCCAGCCGGGCTGTTCCGCCCTGGAGCTCACGGCGTGCTGGCAGGCGCTTAACGGCCGGCTCTCTGCGGGGAGGGAGCTCGATGTGCAGCACCTGCTGATTTCTCTGGTGTCGATACTCCCGCCCGGCAGATGCCACGCTGCTCACGTGACGCCACTGGAAGCAGAGACGGGAGGACACACACTTGGCTGATGGGGCCCGGAGCTGAGTGTGGGACGGCACCGGAACGGCATCTGACTCCAAGGACACGAGCCAAGGAAGTGACGTCCACTGAGCCCCCAGGTCTGTCTTCTCCTCGGATCCTCTTAATAGCCCACAGGTGAGGCTCTTGGGAGCAGGGACAGGCAGGCCCAGCGCACCGCTGCCTGAGCGCATCTCACTGCGGTGCTGGGCCTGCACAGGGAGGGAAGCAGCTTCTCTTTCCCTGACTCCCGGGCCGCAGCAGACACCGCAGGCGCAATCGTGGCATCTGGCATGGAAGGGGCTGTGGAACCATTTTGTTCAATCTCTGGTTGAAACCAGAAATCTCTTTTCACAGGGACACTTTTGGGAGGTCGCACTCCAGCTCTCTGCCTTGCACAGAGCCCGGTGCTGGAAAGTTCCCTTCATTAGAGAAGTTTCTTCGCTCCATCCGGGGTCCTATTGCCACTGTCCTTGGCCTAACTTCCTGGGCCCTGCTGGCATTCCTCCTTTCTGCGCCCCGTGCCCTAACTGCAGCCCTCGGCTCAGGCGCTGCCTTGTGGGGCTGCCTTGGTGGCTTTCCGCTGCCCTATTGCTTGCCATCCTTCAAGGCCCGGCCCAAGCGCCAGCTCTTTCAGAGACTGCCAGTGTGTGCACCAACCTCCGGCGGCTCTGAGGACGCGTCTGCGCGCAGTCCGCACCGCCCCGCCGACCCCTGGCCACAGACATCCTCGCTGTTTCTCAAGTCCTGGATGCACAGAGCTGGCCAAAGACAGCAGGGCAGCGTCGTCCTCTCGGCATCATCGCGGGCTTGGCGGGCAGCGTCTGCTCCGCACTCCTTGGCTCTGACACGGGGCTGGGGCTCCGCACCGCTCTCCGGCAAGCTCCGCCTGTGCACTCCCAGAGCTGGAACGACGCCAGCCCACCATCGGGCACTGGCCACACGTGTGTGTCTGTCCTTCCCAACTCCTGCCTGGGCTGTCAGCTTCCAGGAAGGCCATGCGGTGCCGTGACTTGCAGGGCAGGAGGCACCGGCTGGCACGCTCGCCGCTCCTCCTCGGTGCGTGCTGGGTATGGGCTCCTTCCACCGCGGAAGTCAGAGACTGAGCTTCGCGGTAAGGTGGCCGGGCTCTGTCCTGGCTCCACCCGGGACCTGTGTGTTTTCGGACCTTGTCGACTGTGGAGAACCCCACCTGGAGAGAAACGCGCAGGTCATGGATTATGGGGAGTGAAGCGCCCAGGGGGAGACGTGGCGCGAAGCCAAGCCCAGCAGCCCCAGACGGTGTCTACGCGGAGTCCAGGGGAGTTGGATCGGCTTGCTGTGCTGTGACAGAGAGCAGTTCGGGGGCGCTGCCTCAGTTTCCTCCTCTATCAGATGGAGTCAGTGGCCGTCACTCCTTGCTTCATCCTTGGGCATACACGGCAAATCACTTAAGGCAAAGGATGAGTGACGTTCACGTCAGATGTCAGGGATCCTCTATGGTTCTGTCAGCGGGGACCCTGCGGCCGGAACCAGAGAGACCCCTTTTAGGTCATTTCAGATTCTATTCTCCCCATGAGGAGCCTCCTGGTTTCTTGTTTCGGGAGCCCTCGATCCCCGTGTCCTTGCAGGACACTGGCGTTCCGTAGCAGGCAGGCCTCTGGCTCGTGAACCCAGTCTGAATCCTCGGGTCAAGAAAGTGACTCATATCTGGGCTTAACGATGCCTTTGTTCCAAGAGGATAATTTCTGCTGAATGATAATCTATTTATAAACGACTGCGTCTGATTAGCCATTATCTTATCTTCCACCGATGCTTACCCTTTCATAACGTTTTAAGGAAGGACATTTAGCAGGGGTGTGGAAGGGGAAGGAGACATTCTTCCTGGCTGACCTTGGCGTGTCTGTTGGGACCGGTCCATTTTCCAGAACGCCTGGTGTGTGGGACTGTGAAACCTGCCGCGCCTCCCTGCGAGGGCGCCTCACGCTGCCCATTGTGTGTGGCAAACGTCTCTCGCCCTCTCGCCAACCCGCGCATGTCGCAGTGAGCTGGGCTGCTCGTGATCTCCTCCAGCTGAAAGCTTTCTGCGCCAGAGTGGCTCGGTATTTGCATAGCAATTAGTTTGTATTCCTACAAAAATTTTCACGGATTCAAGTTCTTCATAGAAAGAATGAACCAGAGGGTAAACTGAACCACAGATTAAAGGGCTCGTGTCAGGCAATTCTTTGAACGTTTTTTACGGTTTTGAACCATCATTATTTGTAATATTCTCTGAAAAGCCGGCAAATAATTGTTTTCCCCCTACTGATTTGTTCTTCTCCTCTTAGCAAATATTGATTCTCTGCCCCCTTCAAACTGGGTGCTGAATGGAGCTGAAATTAACAGGACTGCTTTTGTTTAATACAATGAACAGAGAAGCTCGTGCTTGGAGGGTTCCTGTCCTGCCGGAACATCTGTGCGGGGCCCAGATGGCGACCGGGCCCTGGAAACGGGCGTGTGAGCCGAGCGCTTCTGCCGAGTCAGCACGGGAGGGACTATGCTGCGTTTGATAGGTCCTACAAAAATAGTAACTTTTGAAAACTTCTTGGCAACAGAGGGCTTTTTTTTCAGACTGTGCTGGGATTGTGGGGTGTCCCCATCAGATAGCTAAGCAGAGAAAAGCCGGATTTACAACCGGCAAGTCTGCTCGCGGGCCTGCTGCAACTTCTCCCGTCTCCGGCCGCACGGTCCGCAGCCAAGGCGCTCAGCTTCTTTGTTGGGGCGAATGCGTGGAGTAGATCTGAATGTCGGGAAGAGGCCCGGCGACTTTTCCTTCCACCAGCAAAACTTTGTTGAGTGCCTGCTGTGTACCAGGCACAGGGTCGGGCCGTGAGTCAGTGGCGGGCTCGGCAGAAAGGGTGCGGAAAGGAAGGTGTAAACTCACTGTCCTGCTGCACCAGTTCCGTGGACTGTTTCAGGCCCTGGAGTAATTTTGTCATTTGGTTCTGATGAAGGAGGAGTGTCCTGTTGTCCTGGCTGTGAGGACATGGTCCCCTCCATCTTCTCAGAAAGCAGATGTCTCCCAATTCATCACGGGAGAGGTTTGAACTTCGGATCAGTGGAACCGTGCTGTAGGTGAACCTGTGTACACACTTTGCTTCTCTTGTTCGAACTTGTATTTCTGGGTTCTGTTCAAGCGTGGCCATTGTTCATTTTGTCACCATGCAGCATCCCAGTGTATGGGCCGCACCGCGATTTATTCGTCTCTTCTGTTTTTGATGCGGATTAGTTAGGTGGAATACTGTTTCTTGTGTTTCTTGGCCATTTGGATTTTTTCTTTTTTGAAGTGCTTGTTATAGTCTTTTGTCTGGTTTTCCATTTGGTTGGTTGTTGTCTTACGTATGGTGCGAGGAGTTCTTTATGGAATTTGAGACCTAGTCACTGTGGGCTGCGTGTGCCACAAACATCTCTTCCTGGATGGTGGTGACCCATTCACCCTGAAGGGTATGTTTTGGTGACTGTAGATTAGTGATTTTAATGTAGCTAAATTTATTCATCTTTTCCTTTATAGACAATGTTGCTTTGTGTTTGGTTTAAGAATTTTATTCTAGCCAGAGTTTTAGCAGACATTCTCATATTGATACATTCTAAAAACATTGTAGTTTTGCGTTTCTAATTTAGGTCTATTGAAACCAGTTCGCTCTGGTTTGCCTGGGTCTATCCTAAAAGTTCTGAGTCCTGGGAACCCCTCGATCCGCACTAAACCGGGACAGATGGTCACTTTACCTATAACTGAACTGGAATTGAATGTTTGGATATGGTGTGAGGTCAGGATGTGATTTCCTATTTTCCTGAGTGGATGGGGAATAGTTCTAGCACTGTTTATTAAAGAGCCCGTCCTTCACCCACGTTAGCATTTGGTAAAAGCGGCGTTTCCAGCGTCCGTCCCTGGATCTCAGTTCAGTCTTATGTGTCTTTTGTCTGTCCTTTGCTGTAGCAGAGGTTCGATACACAGGCAGGCTCTCACCTCATTTGAAACCTAGTCCTCTCGCCTTGTTTGTATACAGAATGTCTGGACTCTTCCTGGCCCTTCATATTTTTACGTAAAGTTAAGAAGCAGCCTGTCAACTTCCATCAGATATTTTGGGATTTTGATTGGGATTACATTGAATCTGTAAATCATTTTTAGAGATAATTGATATATTTACAATACTGAATATTCCAATCCATGAACATGGTCTCTCTCCATTTAGTCAGGTCTTCTTAATAAATTATACTACTTTCTCCAAAGAAATCTTGTACATCTTTTGTTAGATTTATTATTGGGCATTGTATGGTATTGGCTGCTCTTAAAGATGGTATTTCCTTTTTTTCTTTTTGAGACAGAGTCTCTCTCTGTTGCCCAGGCTAGGCTGTGGCGTCAGCCTAGCTCACAGCAACCTCCAACTCCTGGGCTCAAGTGATCCTCCTGCCTCAGCCTCCTGAGTAGCTGGGACTACAGGTATGTACCACCATACTTGGCTAATTTTTCTATTTTTAGTAGAGATGGGGTCTTGCTCTTGAAATTTATTTGCACAAACCATTGGATTATTACTTTTAAAACAATATCCTCTTTACACCTTTTCCATACCTGCAGAATCTATAGTGATATCACCTTTCTCATTTTTAATATTGTCTATATACCCTCTCTCTTTATCCTTAATAAGTCCCACTGGCTAGTGACACCAATTTTAGTTTTTTCAAATAACCAATTCATTTATCTGCTTTAATAAATGTTTCTGTTTTATTTTATTAATTTATTTTTAATAAATTAAAATTTTAATAATTAATGATACTTATTAATTTATTAATATTATTCTTTCTTGGTATTTTTGTAGGATTTATTTTAGTACTATATTATTTTACAAATGTCTTAAGATGTATAGTTAGCTTATTAATTTTAATTTTAATTTTTTAAATTTTTTTGACTCCCCCATCTTATTACTTTTTAGACTTTTTTCAAATAGTCAATATTTGACAATATTTGAGACAATATTTTCTTTTCTCTAAATACAGAATTGCATGCATCTCACTAGTTTTGATATATAGTATTTGTTATTGTTCAGTGCAAATATTTTCTGATTTTCCTTGCAATGCTTTGTACCCATGGATTACTCAGAAGCATATTAATTTCCAAATATATGGAGATTTCTAGCTATCTGTTTGTTATTACTTTGTAGCTTAATCTTATTGCAGCAAGAGAACCTGCCCTCTGTGGCTGAGGCCTTGCTCCCTGGCACAGCATACAGCCAACTGTTTCTGCAAAGGTTTCATGTACGTATTCCAGGAGAAAGTGTATTCTGCAGTTGATAGGTAACAGTGACCTATTAATGTATATGTTCATTAAGTTTCTTATATGTATAGATTTGTCATTATACAAATCCATATCCTTACTGAGTATTGATCTGCTTTATTTATTTATACTGAAATAAGTATGTTGAAGTTTCCCATTGTAAGTTCGTATTTGTCTATTTCTCTGAGACTCTGTTAAAATTTCCCGGTATGTTTTGATGATATTTTATGAGGTGCATATAAATGTGTTGTCATGTACTTTATTTCTTTTTGAAACTCATGATACGTTGTTGCAATTGTGTAGTCAGTTTACATTTACCCACGTGTTTGCATTCTTTATTCTTGTGGTTTTGATCTTTGAGATTACTTTTTTTCCCTTTAAATTTTTTCTTTAGTGAAGGTCTGCTGGTGGCAAATTCTTTGTTGTGTTTTGTTTGTTTGTTGGCTTAACCTGAAAATGTCTTTATTTCTTCCTAATTCTTGAAAGATGTATTTCCTGATACTGGAATTCTAGATTGACATTTTCCCCCTCAATACATGGAAGATTTCATTCTACTGTTACGGGCTTCCATCGTTGCTGTTGAGAAGTGAGCTAACTGATATTCCTTGGAATAAACTGGTTATTTTTCTTTCTTACAACTTGTTAGGTTTTCTCTTTATGTTTAGTGAAATAAAGTTTCTTAAAGGAGTGTGCCTAGTTGTGATTTATTTTTTAGTATTTTTCTTGGGATCCATTGGGCTTTTTGAGTCTGTAGATTGGTGCTTTCAGCTATATAGAATAATTCCTGGCCATTAGCTCTTTAGTATCATTGCCTTATTCCCTGCTCTCTGTTAGCAACTTTATCTTGGGAGGGTATTAGAACTTCTTATAACGTCCCTGTTATACTTTTTATTTCCCTGTTTCTCTGTAGTACATTCTGGATGATTCCTTCTGAGTTTTCTTCTTATTCACTGATTCTCTCTTCAGCTATATCTAATAACTTGTTAATTCTGTTCCTTGTGGTTTTCGTGTTTATATTACTGTATTTTTTATTTTTGTAAGTTCTGAGTCTTTTTCAAAGCTGCTAAGTCACATACTGTAGTTCTCTGTGCTACAGATATTTTCAAGCTTGTGTTTTATTCCTTTAAACACAGTCCATAGATGTATTTTTAAATCTCTGACTGAAAGTTGACAATGTTTGAAGCTTCAGGTCTGATTTTGCTATTTGCTGTTTCTACTCGCCTCCCTCATGGTGGCTTGTTTCGTTGGGTGCTTGCTTCGTTTTCATGGGAAGCACTCTCTTAAACATTTATGTGTGGGCATTCCTCGGAGCCTAAGGGGAAGTTGTCCTCCTCCAGAGAAGATGTGTGTCTGTCTCTGTCCAGTACCTGGGGGAATTGCTAATCAGGAGCACTTTAGAATGAATTACAAACTGGTTTTGTGAACCACACAGGTGATGTAAATTTGGGCTGCAAATCCTGCAAGGGCCTGTGTGGTTATACTTTTCCACGGACTGTATTTCTCCTGCTTTGATCAGGACCAGGGCACTTTTCCTGCTAGTCTCTTCTGTTGGTTTTTTTTTTCCCCCCTTACCTTGGGGTATAGTTTTTTTAAAAAAATTTTTTTAATTTCAGCATTTTACAGGGGTACAAATGTTTAGGTTACATATATTGCCCTTGCCACACCCGAGTCAGAGCTTCAAGTGTGCTCATCTCCCAGACAGTGGGCACTGCACCCACTAGGTGTGAATATACCTATTCCCTCCTCTCCCTCCTGCCTGCCCGACACCCGATGAATGTTACTGCTGTATGTGCACGTAAGTGTTGATCAGTTAATACCAATTCGATGGTGAGGGGTATAGTCCTTTGTGGTCCAAACTTTAGGGGCACGAAGGATGGGAGTCTCCACTCATATTTCTTCAGGCTGTGGCTAATCTCTGACTCCCCCCATTTATCCCTACCCCCCAACTCACATGCTCTTATTCTCACGTTCTATTATTCTCTCCATTTAAATCTCATTAAGTCCTTATTGCAACTTTTAGAGCCGATGTTTGCTTAGATTTAGCCGCATACTTGTTGATTTTGTTGCTCACTGTTCCCGCCTGCATCTCTGAATGAAATCATTTTGTCTCTGAAATAATTTTCCTTCTTCTTGAAGACAATGTTTAGAATTTTACTTAATAAGAAATTGCTGGTGATGAATCCTCTCAGTTTTTGTCTGAGAACGTCTGGTTATTATTTTATCTTCATTCTTAAAGAATTTAAGAAATACGAATGATGCTGTATTTTACTAGCAATACAATGTTGGGCACATGGTTGTTTCCTTTGGGTACCTTGAAAATATAAATCCTTTCTTGTCTAACTTCCACTGTTTTTCCTGAGAAGTCAGTTGTCCATCTAATAGTGGTAAATAATAGTTTTGTAAATAATTTTCTCTCTACCTCTAGTTACTTTTAAAATAGTTTTTCTTCTCTTTGTTTTTCTGCATTTTTATTATGATGTGTCTAGGTGTGATTTACTTTTTATTTATCTGGTTTGTTGTTTACTAGACTTTGTGACTTGTCTGTATATTGATTTTTTTCACCAGTTATGGAAAATTCTCAGTCATTTCATTTTCAAACATTGTTTCTGCTTTGCTCTTTTTTGCCTCTTTTTCTGGTACTTCATATATGTTAATGTTCTCACATAATTCTCCATATCTTATAGCTTTATTTTTCTTTCTGTGTACAGCAAACCTCATTTTGGATATTTTCTTCGTGTCTATCTTCTACTTCATCAATTCTCTCTTCAGCTCTATTTTTAAAACTGCCGTTAAACCCATCCATCTAGGTTTTTTTTTTAATTCAGTTATTCTATTCTTTATTTCCGAAGTTCTGTTTGTTCCCTGACAATATTTTGCTCAGCAGTCTCGGCTATGCAGGGCCATCCAGAGTTTTCTCAAAGTCCGGATCATTGAAACCGTTCTCATAGTTATGGAGTCTGAAAAGTCCAAGGTCAAGGGGCTGCATCTGGTGAGGACCTTCTTGCTGCCAGACGAGCCTGCCGTGACCACCGTCTGCAAGCCAAGGGGCCTCAGCAGGACACCCTGCCGACACCCCGATCGCGGACATCCGGCCTCCAGGATTGCAGAAATGTGAGAACAATAAATCTCTGTTGCTTAAACCACCTCAACTGTAGTATTTTGTTTTGGAAACCCTGCAAACTAATGCAACGACAGTTTCTACAAATCCTAAGTCACCACCATGAGATGATAATTTTCACCTGTTTCAGACATTTAACTGCACAGGGTGTAATAGGGATTTTCAGAGAGGAGATCCAGAAACACGTTCAGAAGAGACAACATTGCTAAATAATCTGACCCCTTAACAATCTCACGGCCTCGAAATGCATGTGTGACAACAGCTGTCACTAACGTCTCCTGAGTGCTGCGTGCTGGGCCGCCCCGCACCCCACACTGGGGCCGCGCAGCAGCTCACGGGAGCAGGTGCCGACTGTGTTCAGAACCACATGGATCCGAGAAACTAGGTGCCTTTGTTGACCGCCTCATTGCGTCGTCATTCCCATCTTCCAGGTGACAAAATTATATGTGGAATTTTCTCCGAAAATGTTATTATCTTTGGCTTCTTAAAGGTGTCCACAGCTAAGATTATTCCCATCAATGTCACTGATATCGGCATTAATAACTAAACGTCTTTGTAATTTTGGAAATACTTCTCACCTTCAGAGATAACAGCAGGTAATTTTAGAAAGACAGAATGTGCCTTCCCGGGGCCCCGGGCCCCCTGCGCTGCTCCTGCCCCACTAGCTGGAGACAGCCATCGCGGGATCGTCGTCCCCCAAGCCTGGGGAGGGACGGGCGAGTATCGATCCATTCCTACTCCCTGAGTTCACTCGCTGCTTTTAACCTTAGCACGTAGGAGACGATGAGCAATACCGCGTCTGTGCTTCCCAAGTGAACCAGAGAATAAACGTGCGCGTCCTCTTGTCGGGCTGTTCATGGCTGGAGTAAAGCTCACGATTCAGCCCTCAAATCAAGTGGTTTCACCCCGTTGGGGACTCGGTCATAGCAGGACCATCCTCCGGCTTCCCGGCAAAACCACCGAAGGATCCAGGCACTCCTGGGCTCCCCCGGCCTCCCTCCCCCATCATTTCTGTTGTTGCAGGAAGACTTTTTAGGACCCCACTGTGGACTCCCCACGGCACAGACGGGGTCTGGCAGCCCCTCCTGGGAGCACTGGGGCTCGGACGAGGCGATCCAACAGGCAGATCCATCCCTTTCCCGCCATCCCGGGGATCCAAGGGGGACCACTCTCTTACTCTCACGTCGTCGGTCTCCCCAGCTCTTCTCCTCACTTTCGGGAGCAGGAGTCTTGAGCGGGCTCTCCGCTGCCCTCATGGGAGGTGGAGGGACGGGGGCACAGGTGCCGGTGAGGGCTGGGCCTGCAGCACCCACCCCAGGCTGCCGGTCAGGTCTCAGGGACGTGTCCTGGAACTGGCCACCTCCCTCCCCCTCTGGGATGGTCTGTCCGCAGCCAAGCCCCCTCCCACGGCCTACTGATTCTCCTCTGGCCGCCACCTCCAGGAAGGAGAGCAGAGTCCAGAGCATGCAGGGGCGAGGCTGGAGGGACGGCAGGGTGGGGGGGCTGTCCTGGCTGCCGTCCCTGGCTCAGGGAAGAAGGAAGGACTGCCCAGCCCCACAGTGGAAAGTCTTGGGAAGCACAGAAGCTGCCCTGGGAAGCCCCGTCTCAAGACCTGTGGACGCCTTGAGACCCTGATGGAGCCCCGGGAGCGCTGGGTGGCCAAGGTCACTTTGCCGCCCACCTGCCTGGTTCCAGCCCAGAGAACTCCAGAAACAGAGTCCTCGTCTGGCATGAACAGTGGGAACATTTTCATTTCGTTTTCCGGGTTTCTCTTTCCCTCTAGAGCCTGGGGTTCCCCGTACAACCATGCCCCGTCCCAGCCTCGTGACACATTGAGGGGACTTGGGGCAAGGAGGGTCCGTGGCTTCATGAGGCCCTCGGAGGCAGGTCACCTTCCCAGCCTTGCCTGCTGCGAGCCGGGTCTGCTCCACCCGCTTCTGGCCCACGCAACAGCGGTGGGGGCAGAATTGCCCTGCTGCGCTCGCTGGGCCTGCAAGGAAACTGAGGCACGGTGAGGGGAGAGCATTTCTCAATGTCACGTGACAAGGAAGTGGCTGCCTGAGAACTCAGGTTTTCTACCTCAGTGCTCCAAAGTGTTCACATCCTAGAGCGGGACAAAGGCTCCTGAGAACGGCTCCGTCCTTTAGGGAAGCCAGGACGCGGGGCCACCGCTCAGGCCACTGGGTGGACAGGGGGAGGAAGGACAGCCAGTGTGCTCCCCGAGGGCTGTCCCTGGGTCCCTCTGCAGGCTCCTCCGGGATCCCAGAGGTGGCTCTCTGACGTCCCCAGCGCCTGCTGCCAGCCTGGGTCTGAGGTGCACCGTGGGTGTGATGAATCTTCGCACCCCGTCACCCGCTTGGCTCCTGGCAGCTGCAGCCATGGGGCTCGGGTGACAGAGAAGCTGCTCCTGAAGGCAGGGGGTTGTGGCTGTCTCTCCTCATTCAGGCGCCCGGGGGGCCTGTCACTTCCTGAAGTCCCCTGGAGCTCTCCCTGGCACCCTTTTGTCCTGTCAGGGGGTGGCGCAGGGCCCCATGTGCCTGGCCAGCCCTGCCGCGGTGCCGCTCGCTGTGCCCTGCTGGGGTTGCCATGGGCACGGACCCCCAGGAGCTGAGAACAAGAGCCGCCCGCGGGGCTTGCTCCCGAGGCTGCCGACTCCAAGCTGCTCATTATGCTGCATGTTTTTGTTTTAAATTACCTTCCCCCGTGAGCGAGAGCGTGTTTTATTCCCACTCTAAGTACTGTTGACAGATGTGTTAATTCATGTATTTAAACAGATATTTAGCAACCGGCAGAAGATCCAGCTAAAAATAGGTCATCTTTCTAAATAGGCTCTTTAACATCGGCCGCTGCTCGTGGCTATCGGTGTGGAACATGGTGCGGCGGTTTCCAAGGGAGGCCACTCGAGTGGGGACAGCAGGCCCCAGGTGCAGGCAGCAAGAGGCTGTGCCCTCTGCGGGGCACAGGCAGCCCCTGGGCCACCAGGAGCGAGTGGGCATCGGAGGGACAGCAGCCGGGCGTCAGGGTCTCTGCTCCAGGGGACTGGGCTCCCGCCCCGGTTCACGCCTGGCTTTGCCGTTTGCAGAATGAGGGGTTTGGACTGAATGGTCTCAAAAGTGCCCTTTAATCCCAGGAAAGCGCGGAGGCTCCGGGATGAGGGGGAAGGGGCAGGGCTGGTCCAGGCGCTTCACGGTGCCGAGGTCCCGGCCAGGATCGATGCCCCGCGTCCCCTTGGGGGGTGCAGCCCGTTTCCGGGGAGTGCAGCGCACCCCAGAGAAGGAAGGGCTGGGGCTCCGAGATGGAGACGGCTGGAGTGACTGGAGCCCTCGGGCTGACACTGCTGCTCTCTGGGGGCCCCCTGGTCCCTCCCACTCGGCTGCAGGTGCTGGGAGTGGAGCCAGGAGGAGCTCGGACCTGGACTCCGTGGGCAGCAGTGACCCACCGTCTAAGAGGCGGGTCCCATTCTCGTCCTCAACTATAGACAATGAACCTGCAGACCAGATGGGGAGGAGCTGGCCTTGGGCTCCCACCCAGAGTGGCAGAGGGTTTGACCCGGGCCTTGGGGTCAAGCCCTTGGGCCTCCTTTGCGGTGGTGGGTACGAGATACCATCCTCTGTCCCTTACTGTGGAGGGGGCGTCCCAGCATTCCCCAGGCCACTGGGTCCTTAAAAACTGAACTGATGCTGCTGGCCCCGAAATCTCTGAGGAGTTCCTCTCCCATCCTCCAGAGCACTCTGCCTTACCAGAGGCCCCGGCTTCCTGGACGTGCTCTATTCATGTATCCGTCTGGCTACCACGGCATCGTCAGTGTAGCGACCGCCGTACGATCTGCAGTGCCCGGCATCATCTGGTCGCGGGCAGGTTGTGCTATGGCTTGAGTGTGTCCCTCCAAAGTTCAGGTGTTGAAACTCACCGGCCGGTGTGATGGTATTAAGAGGCGGGGGCTTTCAGAGGCCAGGAGGCCCCCTCGTGAGCGGCACTAGGCCCTTCCGAAGGAGGCTTCGTGCAGCCGTTGGCCCTCGTTTGCCCTCTGCCTTCTGCCACACGCGGACACAGCGACCGTCCCCTCTGGACGCTGCAGCGTGTGGAGCTGAGCTGGGGTGCGGTGGGGATGAGGAGCGCAGGGCGGCACTGGGGCATCGTCAGCGTAAAGTTGGCATCTACGCCATGGGGCTGGGACAGAGGCCAAGGACGGGTCGCCTTCAGCATCTGGAAGGCGGCTGGGCGTGGGAGGAACAGTCGCAAGGTGGCCTGGACCCCAGAGGAGCCTGGAGCTGGGTGACGGAGCCGGCTGCGGAGCAGTCCTGGCCACGTGCGCCAGTGCTCCTGGAAGGCCCAGGGAGGGACGGCGCTGGCCTTGCATCTGCCAGCGTGGAAGTCATCTGCCAACCAGCAGTTGCTGCCGTGGCCCGCGGGGGCTCCCTGGCTTTGAGCATCTGAGGTCTCGCCTCTGGGTCTGTTCTGACCTCTGTCGTCTCGGTGGCCCCAGGAAGAGCCCGGCTTCTGACGCAGACAGGGGTGGAAGTCCCAGAGGGTGACAGTGTCCAGGTGCTGGCAGGTGCCTCGCCAGGCGAGGCCGAGTCTGTGCTCCGAGACGGCACCTTGTACGCTGCGCACCTGGAGGGGACGGACACTGAGTCTGGAGGGTTCCTCAGGGCCTGAGCTCCCATGGTCCACGGGCTGGGCCCGGCCACCCGCCTCCTCCTGCCATCTTCCAGGGCCCGCCCCTTCTCCAGCCTCCCCCTGCCAAGCCCCAGTGACCCAGTGCTACGCTGGGAAGAACGGCCTCCCCAGGATCCTGGAGATTGAGGGCACCAAATCCCGGGCCGATCAGCGACTGATCAGAGAACCTCCGCCGCGGGTCCTCGCCTTCCTGAGCGTGAGAGTGACATAGTTCCAGGGCTCCACCCTGTCCCATCCGAGTGGCAGAGCAGGGTGCGCCTGCTCCCTGGTGTGCCGTCTTCAGGTGCATTCGTCGGGGTTCTCTGGAGAGACAGCCGGTAGGACGTGTATATGGAGAGAGAGAAAGGGGCAGAGAGAGAGAGATTACGGGATCGGCTCTCACAATCACGGGGGCCAAGAAGTCCCACAGTCTGCAGCTGTCTGCGAGCTGCAGGCCCAGGGAAGCGGAGGGCACCCCATTCGGAGTCTGGGGGACCGGGAACCAGGAGCGCTGCTGGCCAAGGGCAGCAGATGACATCCCAGCTCGGCACAGCTGGCAAGTCCCCCCTCCCTCTGCCTTCGTCCTGTTTGGCAGGTGGCTGGTGCCGCCCACGTTGGCAAGGGGGCCTGTCTTTGCCTGTCCCCCAGGTCAAATGCCCATCTCTCCCAGAAATCCCTCGGACACCGAGAAACAGTGCTTTACCCGGTGTCCGCAGGTCCCTCGGCCCAGCCAAGCTGACGCAAAATCAGCCCCCATGTCAGGGTACCTGCTGTCCAGGCACTCACGGATTTGGGACGTAAGAACGAACTTCCCCTCCTTGGTCATCCCAAAGACCCGAGAGTTTTCAGCATAGAACAGACGTTTCCATCGGCCCTGACTCGAGACCTTTTCCCTGGGAAGGAGAGGGTCCCCCTGCGGCCTGCGCTGGGTGGTCTGGAAAGAATTCTCTTTAAACTGGAGCCCACGGGGACCACTGGACCATAATAACGCGGCCCATGACCTTGGCCAGTGCTGTAGTTTCCAGGGTGTCTCTGCAGGCGCTGTGCGGACGCTGGGCAGCGAGGCCCCACGTCGCCCCCTCTGGTTTTCTTGCGGCTTCCCTTTGTGTCCCGCGCCTGAGCCACTGGGATTGGGAACGGCGTCCTTCTCCTTCCCCAGGGACCTCACATTTTCCAACCTTGTGTTCTCCGTATCTGCCAACCGGCTGTTTTCCATTCAACGCTTTGAAATTAAAATGAGTTTGTGGGGCTGTTTCAGCCCCAGACGCATCTAGCGTGAGCCGTGTTTACGGGGTAACCGGTGACCACTTAATTACATGGCAATCACACAGGCGGGGCGATCACACAGCGAGTGCCGTGTCATTAGCCCTGATTACTCCCGTCGTCCTAAGCACGGGGAGGCTGCACCGTAATTGCTTTTGGACCTTGCAAACGCGGGCGGACGAGTCCGCAGCAGCCTGTGATTACCAAGGACTCATGCGCCATGTGTCCAGCACGCGGGAGCTGCTGGGGGCAGTGGTGTGGGAGGACCCCGCGGGGGCTGCCGAGGCCGGCACTCCTGCCTCCGTGGCGCTGTCGCCACAGGCCCGCACTTTCGTAAGCTTCCTTCACGTCTTCAGGACCAAAGAAGAGGCAAAGAACCAGGATGTAAAGGCCGACTCTGACCTAGTCACGTTTATTGACGCCTACCCTGTGCCTACGTGTGCTGCCTCCGAGATAGAGGAGAAAGCACTCCGCACCCTTGAGGAGGTCCTAGGGTCCTGGAGGAAGTGGGTGCACGAAAACACACTCACGGTGCAATGTGGAAAGTGTGAGAGGCATCAACACAGATCTCGGAAATCCCACAGGATGGAGAGGGAGGGGGTGGCAATTGTATAGGGTCTTGAGGTATGAATAGGAGTTTGACAAGAAGAAGCGTAGTGGGGAGGACAGGCTTAGTGGAGTCCCAGTTCCTGTTTCTGGAACCCCACATCCTGCAGCTCTTTCTTCAGTTCTGTGAGATCTCAAATCTCGTTCTCAGCCGAGGGAGGCAGAGAATTCCCTTTCTGGCTTACGCTGCTTCGGGAAGGGAGTCTGTCACCTGCAGCTAAAACGGTCCTCAGGACTGCACTGGGCGCAGGGGCCTGTGAGGAGTCACTGCATCTGGAGCCCAGGGTACAGGGGGGCCGGTCTATGCGGGGCATTGAGGGAGGACGTGAGGGTGTCCAGACCACAGCGTGGCAGGACAGCTTTAAGCGGGGGCCTGTGGGCCCGCCCAGACCCGAGAACGCTCTGAGATGTGGCCGACATTCCCAGCGAGCCGCGGAGTGGGTCCATCGAGCCCCCGGGCAGTGCGCTCTGGGGCCCCCTTGCCTCTGCTTGGGGGTTCCGGGTCACCTCCTTGGTCATTGTTAGAAGGACAGACCACGGTGGGGAGCCCGCCCCGCCCCAGCCCCTCTGTGAGCGGAGCCCAGGCCAGGGAGCCCGGGGGGCGGACGGCGCAGCACGAGGCCACGGACGCTGGCACAGGTGGGTCTCGCGGGACTTGGGGCCGTGAGAAAAATGGGAAATTGTCCTGACTGCAGTGGGACACTTGAAAGGGTTTCCAGGAGGGGAGGGACGGAGTTTCCCAAGGTGACTCCGGCTGACACGTGGGTCACAGGAAGAGGACATTGGCGCTGGCCCTGCAGGGTGGCGACGGGTGGCAGCGGCCGTCTGGTGTGGTGGCGGCGGGAAGGGAGGGGCAGGCGCGTCTCTCCTGGTTTTCTTCCCCCGCTTTCTGCCTGCGTGGTCGCTCCTTCTCCGGCTTCCTGGTAGCTCATCTCTGTTCGGCGCCGGACGCCGTGTTTGGGCAGGTGCAGTCCTGGGCCGGCCCCTTCCCTCTGTCTGGGTGAGCTCCGAGCCCCCGCCTGCGCCGCCGCCCACATGCCTGGGCTCCGCGTTCATCCTCCCGCCCCGACCTCTTCCCCGGCTTCCGCCTTCTCTCCGCCGCCCACTCAGCAGCCCCGCGCGAGTGTCCTCAGGGCACTCTGAGTTCTCTCCCGCGAATTGTGGTCTCTGCTGTTCACGCTGGCCTGTGGAGTGCCAGGCATGACGCGGCCTCTGCCGGACTTTCCAAACAGATTTCCCACCACGGTTCCTCCTTTCCTGGGTGCACCAGCCACTGTGGCCTCCTTTTGTTCCCTGGAACATGCCATTCTCCCCGTGACCACAGGGCATTTGCACACACTACTCTTTCTGGAATGTTCTTCCCTCTTCTCTTGATTTCTTCTGGTTAACTCTTCTTCCTTTTTCAGATCTCGACTCAGGAGTCATTTCTTGGAGGACCCCATGTGACTCCCTGGTGAGGGTCACATGCTTCGTTAGGTGCCTCTTATAACTGGTCCCTTTTCTGGTTTGTGACTCTACCCGAGTCTGTATGACCATTGGGTTCCTGTCTGGCCGTGGTTGGGACCGTAAGCTCCACGTC